>VMDR010006451.1:0-45371 GCA_007922815.1 Macrotus californicus | reverse complement strand
GCAGTGCAGAGTGAGTTGTGAGCTCCTTTCCCACCCAGTGCAGAGTGAGTTGTGAGCTCCTTGCACATGATGAGAAGGTAGCACAGGAAACGTGAGACTTTCACGTGCATCTGACCACAAGGGATGTGAGTTCTCTGATCCCATGCTTGGACATCAATTGCTACAAACATTTCCCCACATTTATTCTCAGTTTTTGTAATTTTCATTGTGAACCAGTCACAAGGATTTTGAGAAGTGGCACCAGTCCGCAGACTGCATGTGGAATGTCACTAGCCAGGAGGGTGACACAGTACAAATACTCAAGTTCACTACGTGACCTGCACAGTCTAAGAGGCCAGATAGAACAGTGTACAGGACACTATGGTGCCTGTTCTCGTGGGCCTTGCTTCACTCATGAGACAATTAGAGTTTGCTTCTAAAAACTTCTAAAGAAACAATGGAGAACTGAGAGACATAAGGAGAGTAGGAGGGTGGGTGGCATCGGCTGTAGTTTGGATAGTTAAAGACCTGACTGTCAGAAAGACACAACCATGCAAGAACAGGAAGGAATATTTCAAGTAAGGACACAGCAAGTGCAAAGTTCCTGAGGAGGTTGAGAACTTAGTGTGTTCCAAGCAGGAAGGAGGGAGACAGGTGCATGGTAACATATTGATTGACAGGGGTGGAGTAGGAGCCGTGGGGGGAGCCTGTGGGGATGGAACCATGTAGGACTCCGAAAGTTCTCCTGTTCTCCTGGGGGAGATTTAAGTGAATGTCAGGCTTGCATCTCTAACACTGTAGGATCTCTTTTAGCTCATTAATTTGTAGAAATCACCTAGGCCCTTGCTACCCCAGATATGGCCGGGGGACCAACAGCATCAGCATTGCCTGGGGTTTTGTCAGGAGTGCAGAGACTCAAGACCTTCCCAAGCCTACTGGATGCATTTCTGCAAGCTCTCCAGATGATTTATATGCTTGTTGAAATCTGAGTGGTCTACTCAGAATTGGACTGGCCACTGGGTCTTGAAGGTGGCCGCTTATGGTGTTACCTGACACATCATTTAAATGCTCACTTCTGGTGATTCTGATCCTGCAATCTGGAGCTTCTGATTTAATGGTCTGGGGTGAGGCCTATGCATGGAAACTTTATGGGTCCCCAGAAGATTCCATATAGTCAGGGTGTGACCTTGTGCAGGTTACCTGTTCTCTGTGGGCCTTATCCTTTTTACTCTCCTCAGAGCTTCTCCAACCATTTGTCCAAGCCTTCTTTGTGTGCCTCTTCCCCACAATTGTGAAAAGCCAGTTTGGTTCTCCCTTCTAAGCCTAAGAGACTTCAGCTGCTAGGCAGAAGCAAGGGCTATTTCTCTGCTCTCCTAGAGGCTTGCAAATGGCATGCTCCAGCCACTTAAAGGGGAAACGAAGATGGCCCAGATAAAGACAAGCACTGGAGAGTTCTGGGTGATGAGCCATCCTCTGTTTAGAAGTAAGGAGCCCACAGGGAACCATAAGCAGCCCTTGACTAGAATTGGAAGGGCCCTTAGAGTTAAGATGAACAACTACCCTTTTTACGGATGAGGGAAACTGAGGCCCAGACAGCCTTCACTTCAAGATCGCACTGTGAGGTAGGAAGAGAAATGAAACCACAGCCATCCCTATTATTTCTGTAACCTTGCCCTCTTCTTACCTTGTCCTTGGAATTTAGGAACGTGTAACATGGCTCACATTTATGAAGGTAAGAAAACAACCACTTGGTTGGAGGAAGCTCTCTTACCAGTTTCTGGGTGACTCCGGGGGGAGCCCACTCATAGGTGATGGTGTCAAAGGTGGGGTCTTTCCCAGTGGCAATGGGATTAGTCATGATCATCCGGTTCCTCTTGTAAATTCGGATGCCGTCCCCGCCTTTCACCCGGGCCGTGAGGGTAGAGTACTTGGAGTCCATCAGCAAGCGGCCAATTTTCCTATCATCTTCTAGGTCAGAGCTCAGGCAGTGGTCCTCTTGGCTGCATTTGCATGACTTGCATATTTTCCTGGGGTGGGGTAGAGATGGGGACAAGTGAGAACAACCTCCAGAAAAGACAGGCAGTCTCCACTGGCAGCATCTAACCTTTTGAAAGCAGTGCAGTTTAACTCCAGTGACTTGGAAAGGTTAACAGCAGACACATGGTAACGTGAGACCAGTGGGCCTTTTGGGGTTGGGACTGCACTTGGGAGACTCTAGTCTGTCTATCGGTCTGTCTACCGGTGGAGATTGTGGGATACGACTTTTGCTGGAAAAAAACCAGCAGTACATTTACTCTCCCAGTGGTTGTGGTGGCAAAGGCTGGTTCATTCATTAGAGATGCCCTAAGGCAGGAGTCTTCATGGCCTGTGGGCCGAACCTAGCCCATAACCTGCTTCTGAAAACAGAGTTTTACTGAAACAAGGCCATGGCCATTCATTTGCGTATCTTCTGTGGCTGCTTTGGGGCTATGGTGGCAGACTTAGCTGCACAGACACCATCTGGCCCTCGAAGCCTAAGTAACTACCATCTGGCCCTTTGTAAACAAATTTGTGGACCCCCTGCTTTAAGGAATTTGATGTTGTCTCCCAAGATTCCTGAGCCTCATAGCCTCAGCAACTTTTAAACTCTTGAACATTCATTCTGAAGTTAGAATAGAGCTGGAAATTTTCTTCAGGAAACTGGTGGACAGGAGCCGGTGGGAAGAGAATGGAGTTAGAAAACCCCTCAGGCTGGAGAGATTGGTGTTCACTGGCAAGTGTTGGTCGCCAGGCTGGGAAAAGGAAAAGCACCCTGATTGGCTACTTTGTGTCACACTGTTATGGTTTAGGAATCCAGAGTTCTGTGTCCTGAAAGGAAAATATTGCCCCTCCCTTTCTGGCCTGTCACCACAGCCAGGCTGTATCCCAGATGCACCATGCATGCGATTTAAGAGTTTGTTAAGTCAAGTGGCCTCTTTCAAAACCTAATGCAGGGATGGGCAGCCTAAGCAAGCGAGATGTCACTGTAGCTGCATGAGTACTTCCCAGCCAGACATGCCTGAAGAAACCCTCCTTGGCTCTCCTAAACTCGGGAGATTGATATGTTTAATCATAGACCACAAATATTGACGGTGGGGCTAGAAAGGGCGTGCCTTGATGGTCTCCATCAGTGGTTCCCAACCAAGGTCAATTCCGTCCCCCAGGGGGATTTGGTGATGTCTGGAGACACATTCGACTGTCACAATGGGGTGCTATGGCCTTCTATAGGGTAGAGGCTATGGATGCTGCTAAATATCCTACAATTCATAGCTCCCCCTTTGCAACAAAGGGTAATCCAGTTCGCAATGTCGAAAGTGCTGAGGTTGAAAAACCCTCATGTAACATGAAGAGGAGATTCCCTCACAATCTTCAAAGAACTTACAGTTGGGAGAGTGGGGAGAATCGGGGAAACTACAATGTAAAGTAAAATCAGGGTGGGCCAGGTGAGAGCTGCTTGTGCTGTGTGGTGGCTTTGGGGACCAGACTGGTTCTCCAGGATGTTAGTATGCGGTATGTGGGCAGGGCTCAGTGGTGATGAGTTTGAAAAACTGGGCTACAGAAGGCGAAACATGTTTTTTAGTGTGAGGCTGCTGCTTGTCTTTAATGTGCTGATGTGCAGTATGTCCCCAGGTGGGGAAAGAATGCAGCATTCCCAACATTACTTGAGGAGAAGCTTACAGCCCAGGTTCCTATTCAGTGGGCTACAATTTGAGAAAAGTTAAAATTGGTGATCTCAAGGATAATTCTAGCACCTAAAGGTGATGCAGGACAAAAACGAAGTCTTTTCGTTCTCATAAGAAGGGGTTGCTTGTTCTGTGGAATTGGGGCATTTTATTTATGATCAGTAATATTCTCTTGCCTCTCCTTTGTATGAGGCAGGGAGGAGACTGCTTCTCCAAGAAGATAGGTGATAGCTCCATTGGTTTCATGAAGGCAGTGACAGCAGGAAGTGGAAGGAGGAGGAAGAGGAAGGAAGTGAAGGAAATCCTGATCTCTCTCGGTCCTCTGACTTCCCCAATACCTCCTGTATGTGAAACTGGGCGAGGAAGCTGCCTTTTTGCTTTCCTGGTTAACGTAGACTCTCAGGATGCTAATAGAGATGTTGGGAATGCAAACACTTTGAAAAGGAAGATGTTGACAAATTTGAGACGTTCTTTGAGGTTGTGTCCATGTTATTTTCCCTTTATTCATGTTTTTCATGTTGCCAGGCACATGGCTGGGACTTTGGAGAAGTCTACCTCACTCTTTCCAGGTTCCACGATTATAGAGGACATAGATATACAGGCTTAGTGGTATTAAAAGTGGCCATTTCTGCCATTTTTAACCCAATCTGGGCCAATCTATGGCCAATCTGTCATAGGCAACCTTTAACTGTGGGAAAAGCACAGCCTTGGAATCTGATCCCAGCCTACACATTAGCCCATCATAGGTCCATGGTCATTTCTTACCTATCAAATGAGAGGGTTGGCCTATATCAGGGATGGCTAACCACGGCTCATAGACCGAATCCAATTTTTGTGTGGCCCATGAACTAAGAATAGTTTTCACATTTTTAAATGAGTAAAATTTTTGAATTTCCTGTCCTTCAATAAATTAATGCTTTCATGCTACAAGGACCAAGGTGAACAGGTGTGACAGAGACCTTATGACCTGCAAAGCTTAAAACAATTCCCATCTGGCTCTTTGCAGACAGTTTGCTGACCTCTGGTCTAGCTGATGAGTTTTCAAACTTTGCTGGGAATCCAGATCACCTGGGGAGCTGGGTAAACTTAGAGAGGCCTTGCCCTGGCCCCCACTAATTAGACTCCTGGGGCTGCAGTGGGAGCCGGACACAGGCATTTGAGATCCTGTTCCCGAGGTGATTCAATGACATGAAAGCACTAGAGTTACTACTCATCCCTTTCAGGAATTTAAGCAGCTCAGGCTGACTTTCTCTAGATTGTCCCTCGAAAAGCTCAGGAAGCCCAGCTATTATGTGACTGCAGCATGATTGATGAAGATCCCCTGCCCTGGTGAGAAGAGGCAGAATTAACACTACAGATCCTGGGGCGGCCGCTGACACTGGCCTGGAGACGGCTCCTTGTGAGAAGGGATGCCAGCATGAGGAGTGTGGGGGAGTCTATCAAGAGCAGCACCCTGAAGAATGCAAAATTCTGTAATTTGAAGAGCCAGTGGTCTCATTTCCACTTTTCATAGTATGTCCCTTGTTTTTCTTAAATCAGTTTTTCCCCCCTCTATCCACTGAAGTCAGTGTATATTGAAAAAAAAATATAGCTAATTAGAATAATAATAATATAAAAAACTGATGCATGCTGGGAAGAGAGCTTGCATTGGGCTCTCTCTCTGAAACACCTAGGTGGGTTTTCCTCCTCCTTGAAGGGAAATACAGCATCCTGTGAAGTTTGCCAGGTGGGCAAGGAGCCCAGCATGGCTATTGGGAGTGCAGGATGCTCAAAGCTGCTGGGGAAACGCCTCCTGTTTTCATAACATGCTTGTTCTGAAAGTCTGCTCTTGTACCCTCCTCTCTATGTAATGCTACTCTTCTGTGCTTCTGATACTAATTCCATTCTAATTCTACTAACCATGTGTATCATTCATTTGACTGTAAATAGTTGGCCTGAAACTATGGAATTGTAAAGCTAGAAGGGGACCCCAGAGCACATGAGGTCCAATGTCCCTATTTCTCAAGTGGGAAGCCTGAGGCTTAGAGAAGGGAAGTGTCTTGTTCAGGCAGAGTCAGCATGTGAGTTCTGTCCTGTGATTATTAGTTGAGGGCCTTTCCCACTAAACCAGGCTGGCTGTCACTTTGATCTTTACATATATTTCAAACTATGGAGAGTATGGGAACTGGAGCACAAAAATGGTTTGACATGGTTTCCTCCCTAAGGGTGAGACCCCACTGCTCCAATTAAGGTCCCTGTTAAGGTTGTTTAAACCCAAGATGACATTTGAGATGCAGGAAGGACCTACAGGCTGCAATCTGTCTTTCTCAAGGATAAATTCACTTGATGTTCAAGTGAGGAATAAATGTAGGGATGAAAATAATGCTGAGAGACTTCTGCTTCCAGCTGTGAGGAACGGGGTGTCCAGAACTTCCCTCCTCCCATAGATACCTAGACCACTGGACAAACTATATTAAATGATTATTTTTAGATGTCAGACAACAGGAAGCACTGGGGTGTGATCCTTGTGATAAGGGAAATGTTACTGAATGGACTCTGTGTGCATGCAGAGAACATTAGCTCCCTGCCCAAGAACTCTGAAAGGGGGCCTCCTAGGCTGTCTTAACGATCCTAAGCTGATGATTCTAAACACTGTTCTATGACACCCTGACAGCAGATTCAGGACCGATGGAGTGACATGATAGGGAAGGTGACTCTCCTCTAGGCCAGGAAGAGCTCAAGTGGCCAAAATAGATGCACGGAGGGAGGTTCCCCACCCTGGGAGTGTCTTAGTCATGGGAGGAATTTGTGAGGGGACAGGAATTAGGATTGGTTGACCTTGAAGGTCTTGGATTGGATGACCTTGAAGGAAGGTCACAGAATGGGGTCAAGGACAGTTTTGTGCTTTGAAATCTCCTGGTGCACTGCACTGCAGAATGGTTGAGAGCACGCCATGGGGTTTCCTACAGACCTGAGTTTGAATCCTGCCACAAGGCAGCCATCTCCCCCTCGCCCACCCTCAGTTTCCTGATCTGCAAAATGGAGACACTAATACCTATTACTTAGGGTTATCTCAATGTTTAAATGCAAAAGGTTTAGTTCAGTTCAATAAATATTTTTGTAACTGCCTTCTCACAGTGGAAGCCAACATCTCTGAGACAAAGGCCTCCCAAATGTTCTGGCAGGGGAGACAAAAGCTCCTTCTTTGCTACGGTGCCCTACAGAGTCTCACAGGACTGCAGGGACAGTCACACAGGCTGTGCCCTGCACAACTTCCGGGGGTGCCATCCATACGGATGCTGATGTGAACAGCACTGTGATTGTGCAGTGTGGCAGCCCTACCTCTAGTTTTCAGAGTCCTCAGTCAAAAAAAGCAAAGTCTAGCAGGCTCTTAGGGTCCTCCCGTGTGGATGTGAATACTACGTCTTGGTTTCTAAGTGTGTGGACACCATGACTTTTATTGCTGTCCCAGGGGCACTCTCAGATCAGAACCCACCAACAGGGATGATGGTGCAGTGGAGGAGATGAACCCCATGCCCCAAACCCCAGGACAGACAGCTCCACCCAGCATGGACCAGGCACCAGCTAACACTGCCCACACCTTCCCTGTGCAGTCTTTGCTGGGCTGAACCTCCACCTCGAAACAGTTAACGGAGTGCTAAGCTCCCTCTTCATCTTGGATCCCCCAGGGCATTTCTGGCGTTGCTGGGTTAGGCCCAGTAGGAGTGCACTCGCTCCGGAGCGACTCCTCCCTAAAACGTGCACCCTAAGCAGTCCCAGCAGAGAATGACCAGGGTTCCCTGAAAGGACAGCCAAGAAGTGAAGGCAGGCAGAGCCTTCCTGACAAACTCTGTTACCTCCATGAATGTGGCTCGAAGCCCGAACACGTCCCCTTGCATCTCAAACAAGGCACACCTCTTGCTGACTGCTGCTGGCCCAGGGACATCTGGAAAAGGAGCAGAAAAGAGGGTGTTTTCCTTTCAAACATCTTGGACCAGGGATGCTTGACCTCTAAAAGAGTTGGCATGCCAGCCAAAGAATTGTGTGGGGTTCAAAGTGCTTGAGATGAGTAAGCCATCACTAAGTGTTTACCAGGAACACTTACTGTTTACCAGATGACCAGCTGGGAAAGTGGCCACAGGGCACGCGTGGAAGGGTGGGGCACTTCCCAGTAAAAATGCAGTGGGGGCTCATTCGCAACCAACAGTGCTGTCACCAGTTACCAAGGCTGCTGTGAGGGACCATCTGCTCCTTCCTCTACCCTCCCCCACGCCTCGGATTCACTTGTCACTGAAATGGAATCTTCCAGCAAATGTCCCCTCTCCCTCATTTATTTGTAATTTATTGAGAGGGTGTGATTAAAGCAAAGCGCAAACCGATGTTCACACTGCCAAAAGTTTACAGCCCAAAGCATAACTTAAATATTTTGCTGAAACACAGAGAAGCAGGCTGTGCTTTGGAAAGAGAAGGACACACGAGTCAGTTTTTATTTTTTGTTTCCAGCCAAAGGTAACAGAAGTGCAATGGCTGCTGCTGACATCTTTAGCCCCTAACAGCTCTCACATGAGGCCCTGATACCGGCAGCATCACCGGAAGCTTGCAGAAATGCAGACGCTCAGGCCCCACCCCAGCCCTTTTAAGTCAGAATCTGCAGTTTAACAAATTTGAGGAGACTTGTATTATATTAGACCCAGAGAAGCAGTGGGTTGTTAGTATATGGATCTGCTGGCTGAGACTCTTACCTGACTCTCCATTGGGAGTGGGTGTGTGTGCGGATGATTTGGTACCGGTATGTGCATGCACTATGATTTTATCAAAAAGCAAGGCTCCCACAGCTGATATGATAAAAGAATAAGCTCATCATTCACAAGCTATGGGTCCTCTTAACCATTTATTTAGCATCTACTATGTGCCACACACAGGGATACACCCTAAGACCAAGTGTGCCCTGGAGAAAGTCATAGTCTAGGGGAGATGGAGTAGGAAAAACATGCTTATCACCTGCTGCTGGAAAGGGTAACCCTGAGGCAAAGGGGTTGCCGATTGTGTAGGACAAACACAGGGACTCTGGAGTCTGAGTGACCTGAATTCCAAACCCAGCTTCATGACCTAACAACCACATTGACCAGGACCAAACGAGTCAGGTTTTCTCACCTGTCAAAGGGGTACAGAGATAATGTATATAAAGTATCTGACCACATTAGGCACCAAAAATATTAGCTGCTATTATATTATTTCACAAAGACTTTAAGACCACAGAGTAAGGTGTCAATAAACCTATATGGGAAATCCAGGGAGGTCTCTTAGAGGAGGCGACTCTGGATCAGGGCAGTGCAAGATGAACTGGCAGAAAAGGAGAAAGGGATTCCTGGCAGAAGAAAGAAAATGTGCAAGGACAAAAGGTACAAAAGAGCTTGATGGGTAGCATCAAGCGCAGTCTAAGCATGTTCTTTGGGACATGCCAGCGCTCTTGGTTCTAACGCACATTCACAGCTTTGGCAAGTAAGAGCCGTGTTACACCTATTTGAAGGGAAGTATATTCATATTGGTGTGTGTTCAGTGTTAGATTTGTGCTAAAACTGGAAAACAAGATAATGCATACCACCACCCCCTCACCCCAAGCTGGGAGCTTTCATTCACAGGCAGAACTTTGCTCCTTGCTAACTCTTGTTCTTGACACCTTGGATTCTACTAGTTGAAATACAGCAGTCCTTTCAGACTGCATAGCTGAGTGCTTCACAGGTCACTCGGGGAGGTATACAACTGATGAATAAGGCTCCACCACTGGATTGTTTTAAATAGACCCAGAGCAGTGAGGCCTGGAAACAGAAGAGCTGTGTGGAAGCACTTCATAAGTGTCCAAGCACCCTGCAAGCTTGAGCATCATTGTTCTTCTAATGAGTGGCTGATTTAACAGTCATCCTATGAGGGGATTAGTGTTGATGCTTGGCCAGAAGACTTGAGCTGCTGGCTCAGGGTTTGGTTTAGAAACAGTGATGTCAGGCAGCCAGTGCAGTGGAGCACTGGCCTGCAGGGTGGGGGTTGGGGGAGTGGCCCCTGCAGTGCCAGCTCTGACATTTATTAGCTGTGCAGCTAGAAGCAACTCATTTCCTCACCCAGCCTGAATTGCTCCTCTGTCAAATGAGAAAACTGGCCGGAATTGGGGCTGCCCAAATCTCGTTCTGTAGAATCTTTGTTCTGTGAGATGTTTCGAAGTGGTTGAGGGCCAGGGGCTGGAAGGGTTGTGCGATCAAATGAAAATGATGAGCACTGGATGCAAAACGGCTTCCAGAGCCTTTCCAGTGCTAGCCTGCACTGGAAGTGAGAAGGGAGGTGGCGGGAGTCTCAGTTCTGTGCCTTTCTTCTGCTGGACTCGGGCAAGTGACTGGACTTGTGGAGTCTGAGGTTCTTGTTTGCATCATGGGGGTGATGCCTGCACTGATTTCTTACTGTTTGTCATTGTCATCGCTCCTGTGCAGTCTGAGAGGCCCTGAACCAGGTGTTCTCAAAAATGTTTTTCCCATAGCTTCAGAATTCTAGGGAACTTCAGAGGAACGACTTTTCTAACTGCACACCTCATATCTTAGTTTCATGGGTATGTGTGTCCTCTCTAACTAAGTGTAGGAAGCAGAGGGCTGGCCCTAGTCTCCATCCTGCTAGTGGGACAGTTTCCATGGTGACAGAAGTCTGTGGGAGAGAAAAATAAATGGCCTTCTGAGGGAGAAATAGGTTAGGGCCATCAGGCCACACTTGCAGCTGATTCCCTGGCAGACTGTTAACACAGTAACTAGCCATTTGGCCACTGCATGAGATTCAACCAGACCCAGTTGTCTCTGACACAGAAAATGACCCTGGGTATTGAGGAGGGGAAAACACCAACCAGAAGCAGTGTTTCAGACAACATATCCCGGTCCATAAACAGTGGGTTTGTCTGATGTGGACTGCGTCTCTGATGATAACAGATGGCACAGAGGCCCACAGTGGCTCACAGCAGCTGAGACGAGAAGCACTTAAAAGGACCTGTCACTTAAAAAAATTGGTTCTTGGAATGTAGCATCTATTTTGTTCTTTTTCTTGAGGGGAGGATAAAATGTTTTGACAATTTTCTTTGGCTTGGGATATTAGGATGTGGTTCATTTGATGCTGTGGAACAGAATTGTGTTGGGGGCTGGAAAGGACTTAGACCAAGGGTCCCCTAGGGATGCAAGGGACAGGGTCAACAGGGACTCCTTCCTCCTTTAAGCATTTGCCTTCAGGTGAACACCAAGAGAAGTCTTAAAGGGGGCCAGTGTCACCAAGAACCATGTAGGGCTTCGATGAAGAGGAACCAGAAAGGGGAAATGCAATATGGAGTTTAGGGGTAAACATGGGAGCTAGAAATATTAACAGGGGTTCTCCTCCCAGGTCCACTTCTCTCTCCTTGTGTAACTCAGTTTCCTCCTCTGATAAATTAGTTTTCTTTGCCCTTTTTGTCTCAACAAGGCTGTTGTAAGTAAGTATCATGTAAGAGTAAAAGGTTATTTGTAAAGTGAAATAATTATTTACCATTGATTGTTAAAAAATTATCCAGAACTTAGCAATAAGGCAGAAAGATGGGTGGGGATCCTTGGCATGTCATAGGGTGGCAATACGACATTGCACCCTGACCCCAACCCCCCAAGGATTATCTAGAAAAATTTACTTTGCTCCAAGACTTGGTGTTACATGTTAACTTGTAGCTTTTTCTCCAGCAGATACAAATACACGTAACTTTTTTCCTTTTGAAAAAGATGACCCTAAAGATTGTGGTTTATTGTCCTGTAGGGCATGAAGTAGTTATGTACTTAACCCATCAATCTTAACTTTAAATTGACTATAAATACCTAGCTCCTTCAATGATTTCTGAATTGATCTAAATTTCTTACTGAGTCCTTCTTTAATGCATGAGTGGACTAAAATCTTTGCTAAGTTCTAATTTATATTTACACAAGAGTCATGATTTTACCTTTTTGAAAGTTATATCCTAACATCATCACATGCCCCCCTTCCATCCGCAGGTTAGCTTTGAGCTGGCGTGTTCTGAATGGACACTCCCCTCTATTTCAAGTCTATTTCCTCTGACATGTCTGTTACAAGTCAGCTCCATAAGCATGCATGTCACTGAAGACTATTGGTCAACATGCTTTGTTACTTAAAAACAAACCCTCCCCTAGGGGTTCCCAGGAGAGAGGGTGGAGATGACTGGGGTGGGGTGAAGTTATGAGAAGGTCCAGAAAAGAACTGAGGTCATATATGGAAAAATAATCCTGGAAACTACCCCACTACCATCAACAACCCCCAAATAATAACAGCTTGACAGCCTACAGAGTGATTTCACTTAAGTATTCTCCCCCTTAACAATTATGACAACCCTGAGAGGGGTCATCATTATTTCTGGTCAACTGGTGATGCATGCCTGGGTCTGAGGGAGGAGGCACAACTTGTCCATTCCCAGTGGTCTGCACCAGGGCTCCTCGGTGGGGGAGAGCACCTTTGAAATCTACACTTATCTGTACTGGCCTGCAAGCAAAATGTTTCATCTCTCCTCAGGTTTATGACTGTAGCCAACATTTACTGAATACACCTGACGTGCCAGGAAAATGCCAAACATTTTTATGATATTTAACTAAAGCTTCTTGGTGAACCTATGAGAGAGATATTTTTACTGAACTTATTTTCACTAGCCTTAATTTCACATGAGGCAAGCGGTCCAGAGAGGTTAAGACCCAATAGCTTGTGAGTGGTAGGGGCAGGAAGTGAAGCCAAGCAGGTCTCTCTGGAGCTCTGCTCTCATCCCGTCTGCTGTGGCACCTCCACCAAGCACTTCACAGTTGACAAAGTATCTTCATATCAACCCTGAGCTGCAGATATATTGCACTTGGCTCAGGAGCAAAGCAAGTGCATAGGGCTGATGGGATTTGTTGCTCAGAACATGATTCACACTCACATCTTTGGAATCCAGATCTTGTGACTTTCTACCACACCAGGAGTCCCAGACCCCAGACAACCTCTTATGAGTCTGGCCTTGACTTTGGGCATCAGGCCAGTTGGATCCAAAGGGCTGGGGGAGTGTGTTTGCAGGGATGGGAAGTCCTGGAAGGGCTAGGGCTGGGGGCAGTAGGAAAAGGTCATGATCATCTTGGTCCTGGGATTTCCACCATTCAATCCTGTTCTGCTAAATAAACTAAAGTGTAAATAGGTGTTCAAAGCAATGGACAGGCCTCGAGGGCAGTTGTCAGGGGCCTGGACAGAAGAGACAGCGAATCAGAGTCATAGCAGTGCCTGTGGGAGAAAAGCGCCAGGGCACTGGCTTCACCTAGTGTGCCGGCCCCTCCCTGGAGGCCTGACAGGACAACCAGTCGGGTGTGCTTAGTGCCTCCCGGTGAGCTGGAGTGCGCACTGTGCCCCAGGTTGTGAAGGTGGTTGGATAATAACCAACTCACTAGTCATTTCTGGGTTTATTCTCAACTCTTAATAGTTTGCTTATATTGAGGATGCTAGCACCCACCTTGTTCTGAGGTAATGGTGAACCATTTTTAAAGGGATAAAAGTTGCTGAGTGCTCGATGTCATGGGGCTCCCATGATGTGGCCCCCTCACCTGTCTGCATTCACCCATCTCTGCTTCCCATATCATCTGCTGTTTCTACCTAGATTCCCTTCCCAGTTGCCTGGGTCTCCTGCAGCTCTCCTAAACACACACTCAGGATTTTTGTTCGTGGTCATCTAAACCTCAGATGGCTACAAACCATCCAGTGTTTTGGGACCAGCGTAAGTCTCATCTTTTAAAAAAATTTGTCAATTGCAGTTGACATTCAATATTATTTTACATTAGTTCCAGGTGTATAGCATAGTGGTTGGACAATCATATAACTTACGGAGTGATTCCCCGGATAAGTCTAGTACCCACCTGGCATTATACATAGTTATTACAATAAGGCTCATCTTTTCCATTATAAAAAGAACTAATAACAGCTGTAACAAGTACCAGCCTTTGTGGTTTTCCATCACTGCGCTAAGCCTGAGCTCATGCAAATCTTACAACACCTGTTTGAGATAGGTTATCTTGGCAGTGGTCCTCAAGGTGCATTCCCAAGCAGCACCTGGGAACTTGTTACTCTCACAGATCTTCGGTTGTGACCCAGACCTACTGAATCAGGCCCTTTGCAGGTGGGGCCCAGCCACAGCTGCTTGAGCCCTCCAGGTGATTTGGATGCACAGCTAACGTCTGAGAACCACTGATCTTTGCTGGTATCCCCAGGTTGCACATGAGTCCATGGGAGGGAACTGATTGTGCTGATTTGCCTGAGACTGATTCAGGGCCTGGATGAGACACTTGCAGTGACAAACCCAGGAAAACTCCAGGCAAACCAAGGAGGAGTTGGGTTCCCTCATTAAGAGGATTCAGAGAGGTCAAGTTAAAGCACCGGAGCTTGGATTTGAACTCAGGTTTCTCTGAATCCTGAATCTCCATTTAAATTTAACCAATGTACTGCAGATGATGCCAAGAAGCCTTTTCCAGATATTTTGGGGCCCTTCCATTTTTTTCTCAAGTAACTCACAAAACTATAGAATTAGATAAAGCAGCATATCTCAAGTTAACCTGACATGAATTAGCATGAAGGTCCATTGGGATCTAGCTAACATGCCGATTGGGGTTTGGCAAGTCCACAGACCACCCCAAGTAGTGAGGGACTTGTCTGCATTAGGATCACCTGAGGATCTTTTAATGCTGCCAAAGCGCAGCCGCACCCCAGACCAATTTAACCACAACCTCTGGGGACAGGTTGGAGGCTACAGTCATTTTGGAAGTTTCTTGTGGTATTCCAATGTACAGACAAGTTTGGAAACAACTGTGTGACACTGTTGCACCCTCAGCTGCTCCAACTTGGATTTTAACATCTTTAACATCATTGGTTTAACACCTGCACCCTCAACTCGCAGATCAGAGTTCCTACAAGTTGAGTTTTTACAGCATGCCTGACTTTTGTTATTGTCATTTCATCTTGGTCCCATCTGCCCTGGCACAAGCCTGCCTCCTAGGCTTTGGTGCCAAAGGCAATAACTCTCTTAACAGCTGTGCAGAGGGGAAGCTACACCCTTTCCTCTTCCTCTAAGTTTCGCCCACTGGCTGACTCCTCTCAGGGGCTCTCTTGGATATTGAGACCCTCTGTTAGGCCTGAGGTCAGAGGTGGGCCTCCCCACCCTCTAGGGTCATGGGAGTTGGGAACTGAGAGATCCTATCAGATGGAGGAACCCAACCAGGGAACACCGAAGGCCCAGAATGGTTATAAGCTGCATCATGGAGATTGTTTTTTCCTCTGGAAGTTTGATCATTTTGGAGAGTGGCCTAGCTGGGAGGTATAAAGAGGACCTTGCACTTCACTTTCCTGCTCATAGACCCCAGGATCCTGACAGGGGCTTTTTCCAAATTTTGAAGCTCTCCAACAATTGAAAACATGAGTTACCAAAAAGGGGTTATAAAATCTTTATTTTTAAAAGTTGTATTGTGTGTTTACTACCCCAAGTCAAGTCTCCTTCCATCACCATTTATGCCCCCTTTACCTTATCTGACCTCCCTCCACCCCCCTTTCCCTCTGGTAATCACCATACTGTTGTTGTCCATGAGGGTTTTTTTTCTTAATCCCTTTACCCTTTTCACCCAGCCCTGCAATCAATATACCCACCAGGATTGTAACTCTCTCCATTTGCCACCCTTCCTGACCAAAACTCCTTCCTGTCACATGTCCTGTCACCAGAGGTGGAGGGTGGGGCCCAGAACCCCACCCAAGGGATGCTGGGGGAAGGCCAACAATACGGCTCTTTCCAGTCTACCTGCTTTAAATTAGGATGACTTTTGGCATGCATTTCCATAACATCTATTTTTTCCTGTTTTAATGTAAAGTGAATGCTCCCTGTCTTGCCCCCTCCCATCTTGAGCAGCACTGTTGCCCTGTTTGCTTCTGACCTCTGGCTCCTTATCTCCCTACTGATGCTCCTCCTCTGGTTGGGGGAGCCTCAAGCTAGGGCCACAGGTTGTGGCCAAGAGAACTGTTTCCCCAAACACGAGATGAAAAAGTGGGACTTGTAGCCCGAATCCTAGAGGGTTCTAGCTTTTATCCCATCTTGCCTTGAGATAGCAGGCTTAGAATATGGTAGCAAGAGGCTGAAGAGTGCAGAACCGGCTGTGGGCAGTCTTTCTCCCCGTTCAAATGTTCATTCTGCACGATGGACCTGTGGTCTCTATGATGATGTGCAAATTGGAGAGGGAAACAACTTTAGATAAAGCATTTCCTAAAACCACAGCTACTCTCACACAGGCAGCAGCAAAGTCCTTGTCTGCATTAGAGGGAATATCTGCGATAGGGGTCTGTGTTGTCTATGTGTCTCTTCTTCCCCAGGGTTGCCCCTTGGCCATTTCTACTTCTCTGTCTGGACAAGCTCAGATGTGAAGAAATCTCTGTAATTTAGATACTGTTTTCCTGAACTGTGTAATGAGGAAGAAAATGCACAGACTAAACAAATTGAGATTAGCTCAAGTGATTTAGTACTTAGACTTCTATGGGAGGAAAATTTTCTCTCCTCTCCTCCCCTCCCCTCCCCATCTCTTTCCTTCCTTCCTTCCTTCCTTCCTTCCTCCCTCCCTCCCTCCCTCCCTCCCTTCCTTCCTTCCTTCCTTCCTTCCTTCCTTCCTTCCTTCCTTCCTTCCAGACCAATCCTATTTAAAGCTATAGAGTAGGAAAATGTGTTTGCTGGGTCATGAGCTGATTGCAGAAGTGCCTGGGTTGTTGGTATTTCAAGCTACAGATTCAATTATTTTCCTATGAAATGGTTTCTGTGTGTTAAATTTATCATGTGGACTAGTTGTGGTAGAAAGAGTTAGTCTGATGGATTTAGTTCAGGATACTAGGAATGTCTGATGCTGCAAATAAAGTTTTGTAAAAATGTCCAACAAAAGGGTACTTTTTACTCTCTATAAGAAGTGGTGTTTTATTTTGTTTGTTTTTTAATCCTCACCAGAGGATGTGTTTATTGATTTGAGAGAGGGGGAAAGAGAGACAGAGAGGGAGACAGAGAAAGAGAGAGAGAGAGAGAGAGAGAAACATTGATGTGAGAGAGGAACATTGATTGGTTGTTTCCCATACATGCCTTGACCAGGAATCAAACCCATAACCTTCTGGTGTACAGGATGATGCTCCAACCAACTGAGCCGCCCGGCCAGGCTTTAGTTTTTTTGGTCTGTTCGTCCATGTTCAACTCTAGGAGAATTTGGATTTGGGGCAAAGTATACCACATTCTCCTTCCTGTCCTCCCTCTCTCAAAACAGCACGTTTAACAGGTAGAATTAAGTTAAAGTCAGGGTGGCCAGGAAGGAACACTGAATTCAGAGAAACCTAACATGTTGCTCTGGAGCTCACAGAAGGTCACAGATGTATGGTGGCTCCTGACTCTCTGGGGGTGGGAGAAGGGGCCTGCTGCTCCTGTGTCTCCCACGCCAGCTGTCCAGAAGTGGGTCCTAATCATCTATTCAGGTTCCTTGATGAACATGCCCCTGGGAAAGTCCTGGAAACCACCACCCAATTTCTGTCATTTCCTCAGGGAGGTCCTTGACTTTCCCAGGCTAGGTACCTCCTCCCCTCCCCCCATAAGCTCCTAACCACCGTGCATGACCCTTTAAGAACATTTCTATAGTCATAACCACTTGTTTGGTTCTTTCTTCCCCTGCAGGGGAGGAAATGATCAGAGATCTCCAAGGTTCACATCGTATGTGAACAAAAAGGGTTAATCTGGCTAAGAAAGCCGAGTAGAAAAGCAAACCCAGATGTGGGAAGGAAATATAAAATAAAAGTTTCTCTGTTTAAGACCCTGCCTTTGCCTCCTCTAGTCAGCAAAGCCTCACTGATTCCAGCTGGTTCCAGAAAAGCAGGAATGTCCAGACCCTGGGCCACAGCAGGAGTAAGCGTTGAAGCCTGCCTTGGGGTGACTGCCTCTAAAACCTCACCCCTTCCCAACAATGACCCCATTCTTAATTGTCTGAATACTGGAAACCTCCTGATTAAAAATGAATTATTACAACCACAGTTCCTCCTGCTATGTGGTCAGCCAACAGAGGCGGTTAGTAATGTCTACCTCCTACCCTATTATCACTTGGCATGATGGAGCAGACACCGAGCACTCCGCCAGCCAAGATAGGGGATTATCTGCCCCCTTTCTTTTCCGTTCTTCTGTCTGCCTTTTTGATAATTTTACTTTTTTGTTTTTTTAGTACTTTCATAAAAAAATAGTCAAAGCGGCGATAAGACTCAAATCAGTACATTTTTCAAGGGTTTGCAGCTCTTGGAGAGGCCTGACACAAAGGACATTTGGACAGAAGAGTTGTAGCAATTCTAGGAAACAATTTGCATGGCTGGGCTCCCTCTCTCAGCTCAAAGTGGGCAACGGTGAAATATTTGCTGAATATCTCTTTCGTCTTTCAAAGGTAATGGGGCTACATGATCAGATCTGTGTGAGGGGTCAAGGAGAATCGAGGACCCTGACTTCTTTGTTTGACATTCTTTTGGCAGAGTCCAGGTAGAAAAGAAGCCAGCCTCTTCTGAGCCTGCTTCTTGCCGATAGCTGATGGTTACGTGTGGTTGTATCCAAAACAGGTCCAAAAGTCTTATGTATAAGGGACCCTGCTGGACTGAAGGAGATGCAGCCACTGGCCAGGACAATGTGCACAGGGAATTGCATAAATGCAGGCTGACAAAACCAGCTGAGGGGCGAAACCTTTCTCTTCTGTTTTTGAGAACTTCCCAGGTTTCTAGAAAAGTCAGCCTATTATTTGAGGGGTTCCCTGCTTAACTGATATAGTCAGTGAGAGGAGGGTCCTCCTGTCTCCCATGCCTCCAGACTTTCTGTGGATCTTTCCAAACCAGGTTCCCAGAGGGTGGGCATTTTCTTTGACAATGAAAGGGATCCCTACAGGTCAAGAGCTGTCCTGGCATTCATTTCTTGCTGAACTAAGTGTTTCCAGAGGCTCCAATACAATCTTTTTTT
Source organism: Macrotus californicus (assembly GCA_007922815.1). Lineage (NCBI taxonomy): Eukaryota > Metazoa > Chordata > Mammalia > Chiroptera > Phyllostomidae > Macrotus > Macrotus californicus. The sequence goes on along the minus strand of VMDR010006451.1, from coordinate 26,657 downwards.
TTTTCTTTCTTGAAATGGTTTTTTTTTTTTTCTTTCTTGGACAGGTCCTACCAGCTTTTTGGAAGATATAAGTAAAGCCACCAGCCTCACTATGGGTCAGAAATTATCCAGACCCCTTGGGGAATCTTATCTAGAGACTTACCAAGTAGTTTGTTGCGGGGCTGGAGGGGTGGGGAGTCACAATAAAAGAAAATAAAGTCTGAGTAGGCTCTCTCTACTCCTCCCTCCCTGTTTCCTAAATGAGAACAAGCTGTTGGTGTCGCCAGGACTAATATTTTCAGGTTGCACTTGGAAATGAAAGTCTAATTGACTTCATGGTTCTTAGGTTTCGGCTCCTAGTAGCCTGACTCCTCAAGTAGAAAGCTGTAAGCTTGAGGCCAGTACTTCCTTATTGTACCTCCCATACATTATAAGACTCTCCTGATTTTAGTGGCCTGATGTCTTCTTATAAGGATGTAATTTGGTGTGTGCGTGTGCGAGCGTGCCTGTCTGATTTCTTAACCTGTAGCATTGCTGATCTTTCCAAGGATAACACACTTTTATTGGAATAATTTTAGAAATGGGAGAGACTTAGCAAACCAAGTTGGAGAATTTTTAATCTTGCTTATTTGAATCTTAATATCTTAAAAGGAAATGTGCCGTGTAAATGTACAGCACTGTTATTAAAAAGTCTGCAGGCTTTGCTTATGCAAATGATTCCTGCTGGGAAATCTCAGGCCCAAATTCTTAGGTTAACTTATACAAGGTATGACAATGGAAGCATTCACACACACATGTGCACACACACAACCCTTTCATCCAATATTGGTGCCTTGATGTAAAGAAAAACACTTGTGTTTTAGTGTAATGCCTTTAGCGAAACTTTTTTTTCATTTAAAACAAGTATCCTTCTTATAAATGGCTTCCCTCTTCTCTCTTTTGTGCTATCGTATGTTTTTAAAACTAACATTCAATACACGTTCAAATACTTCCTTTTCCTGATTTTGCCCCTACATAATGCAGTACTTGTACATACTTTATATAGTTGAACTCTGTGTTTAAGAAAATCTGACATAAGAAAATCACAAATTCTTAGAAATGAAAATAACTTGGAGAATACTTAGGCCAGGTTTTTCTAAGCGCAGTTTTATGAAACAGAAATTAGTGCATGGCTATTCACTTTGCAAATGATTCACTTTTAAGGTCTTACCTTTGAAGCTCATGTAACACATTTAAAGTATAAAATCAGAACTACAGAAGCCAGGTTTTTCTCCAGAAAATGACCTCTTGAGTAAATTTAGAATTATGCATTTAATCAAGTGCCCCAGGAATAATGACAAATTCCTGTATGCCTCTGAGTCTGCCCACATTCAGTTCCGTCTGCTTGAACCATTTCTCTCTTCCTTCACTTAATGAATTCCTAATCTTCCTTTAGTCTCTAACATATGGTCTTAGAAAACCCCGTGTCTCGTATTTCTTCCTAGTATCCATCATGATTGTAATTATTTAATTGTGGGTGGAACTCTTTAATGTCATTCTTTTCTGCTAGACTGCAAGTATATGGGGGCAGGGTCCCTGCATATCTAGTTCATTGCTCTATCACCAGTGCCTAAAATAATGCCTTGCACATAGTAGCTCTTGGGTAAACTTCTGTTTGAATAGCTTCTTGGTGCATTACAAGCTAACACATCTGAGGCTGATGCTAGCAGGAGGGGCTGGAAGAAAAAAGAACCACCCTGGCTTCCTCTGGTTTCCAGGATTCTAGCCTCCCTGGAAAGGGAAGGGGTCACCCAACCCCTTCCACCAACCCTTCTCTGCTTCCCTCTTCCTTCTAAGGCTCCAGCACTGGCTCTTGTGTTCTCTACGTTCTCAATATGTTCTTCTCTCATGCATGAATCTACTCAAATGGCTTCAACCATTCCTTCCAGCTCTCAGCTTTACCTCCGGGAGCTCTTGGAATCTCTCCATGTATAGATAGATAGAACTGCCAACTCACCTTCATTGCCACCCAAACCCACTGGTTCTCCCATGTTTATGGTATCCCTGCCCACGCAGGCACATCGGCCTGCAGTCTGAATACCAATCAACTGCTCAAGGCAAGAAGACTTGGAAAGAAAGCTCTTTTGATTGGGCAGAGCCCAAGTTTTCCTTATTGAGGTGCCTGTTTCTAGTTTGTGTCAGTTCCTTTCACGATGTACCCCAGAAGGTAGGAGATGTTCCCCTGATGGAGAGCCAGTTTCTGAACCTTCTAGAAGGTGACTCACTAGAGAAAATCAGACTTTTTTAGAGAAACTCAGAATGTAGCAACCACAGGCTTTCCATGAAATAGAATATATACAAGCACTAGGAAATTGTGAAAACCCAGGCCAATCCGTGAGAGTCATTAAGTTCTGCAGACTTTCCATGGCATTTCTGGTCTTGGCTCATTACTTTGGAATATCCCTTTATCCACGCCTGCCCTTGAAATAATTTGCTGGCAAAGTGCTGGGGGAGGACTGTTCATGTTGGAGCTTGGGGAGTTGAACCTGAGCCCTGGCTAGTTTTTTCACTACCTGTGTGACCCTAGCAAGCAATTTCTGCTATCTGAAACTTGATTTGTTTTCATCTTTAAAGATTTTATTCATTTATTTCTACAAAAAGGGGAAAGGAGGGAGAAAGAGAGAGAGAAACATCAACGTGTGGTTGCCTCTTGCGTGCCCCCAGCCGGGGACCTGGCCTACCACCCAGGCATGTGCCCTAGACTGAGAATCAAACCAGTGATCCTTTGGTCACAGGCCAGCGCTCAATCCACTGAGCCACACCAGCCAGGGTTTTTTTTCATCTTTAAAATGGGTTGTAACCCCTATCAGCTTCATGGGGTGGCTGTGAGAATCAACTATGGTGATGCATGTGAGATACTTTGGAAACTGTAAAGTGTTGCAGATGTTAGGGACTGTCAAATATGAGATATTTATGGGATTGCATGTTCCTCCTTCATTAATTTTGTTCTCAGTATACCATCTGGGTGATTACTTATTCATATTTTTTCTTTAAACAAATCACTTTAAAAAACGTATTTCTTGAAAAAAATATCTTTATCCCTAAAATATATAAAAAAAGACAAAGTAGCCTGGCTGGTGTGGCTCAGCAGGTTGAGTGCCCGCCTGTGAACCAAAAGGTTGCTGGTTCAATTCCCAGTCAGGGCACATGCCTGAGTTGCAGGCCAGGTTCCCAGTTGGGGGCATGTGAGAGGCAACCAATAGATGGATCTCTCACACATCCATGTTTCTCTCCCTCTCTTCCTCCCTCCCTTCCCCTCTCTCTAAAAATAAATAAATAAAATCTTAAAAAAAAGAAAGTAACCATGAAAATACAGTAACTGTGAAACAATATTATTAAAATCTAGCTAGTACTGTTGCTTTCTAAAAGCTCTGAGCCTGAGAACCACTCTTCATGTCTTTAAGGTGGAGCTGGGTAGAGTGTTTGAGGCCTTAAAGACATTTTAGCACCAGGTGAAGACTGTCTCGTTGACATAATCTGAAGGGTGGGAGAGCTGAAGAGGGAGAAAATTCTAATGTGTTTCAATTTGTAGATGCATGTCTGTGTACCAGCTAAATTCATCTCGTGAGCAGCATGTTCACGGCCCATCCTTGAACTCTGTAAATGTGGTGGGTACAGATGGGAAAAGGTATAGAGGGAAGAGTGTATAGCTGTGGATTGGATTTCCTACATTTAGTTTGCATCCATCACACTAGTTACCGTATTTTGCCATGTATAATGTACCTTTTTGCCTAAATTTTTGAAGGAAAAATAAGGATGTGCATTATACATGGCTATAATTATTACATACCATGGTTATAATAATGGGTATAATAATCCTGTGTATAGTGTGCACAAAAACATGGGTGCATGTTATACACGGGAGCACATTCTACACAGCAAAATATGTATATCATCACAGCAATTTACTTAGTCCCTGAGTCTTAGTTTATTGCATAAAATGGGGTTGGTGGAAACATTAGGAAAAAACTGTAGAACTGTGCAGAATGATGCTGGCCTGTGGCCCTTGCTTGATAAGCATAGTTACTAGGCCTAGTGCAAGAGCAAGGCTTCTACTTTTGTCCCTCATATCAAGGGCAGGACACGGTTGAAGTTTCTGGTGTTTTGGTTCTGGCGAGAGTATGGAATAATCTAAGAAGAAACTAAGAAGAAAATAAAACTAAGAAGAAAATGTGGGGGACTATTTTTCTACTAGGAAAGTAAAGAACAGAATTAAAGCGCTTAATTGAATTATTATGATTTTTAAAAGATGGGAAAAAATATCAACCAAAGCAATTTCCCCCCAGCAAAACTTTGCCCAGACCATCATTCACTATTTCAAAAGAGTATTTGCAGTCAGCTCAGTGTCAAGGACTTGGCTCAAATTATAAAGCACCTAGAGGTGTTGATATTAAGTGTTTTTTAAAAAGAGAGAGCCAACTCTAAGTCTTCAGGATAAGAAGAAATATGACGGGCCCAGGGCCTTCTCAGAATTTCCTGCACTTCAAAGAGTGTGTACTTGGCAATGATTCCACAACTTTCCTGAGTTTGGTCAACGTGGCTGAGGAAAGGCAAAACTCTTAAAATCCACACGGATGGAACTTTTCCACTGGCCCTATTTGGGAATAAATATTCATCAAGGACTAGAAACTTAAAGTAGATATCGGTCTGAGCTCTGAGTTGTTTGGACTAAATTTCAGCCAATTTTCAGTTGTCTCACTGGCTCCTGTCTCTCAGGAGGGCCAGCTCTCCTGAGACGTGGCTGCTGTCGGCTAGAGATCTGAGCCAGCCGCCTCCCCAGACCATGGAAACCATTGGAGTTTGTTCTCAAGAGACTTCCTGCCAGAAACAGGGGGCCTTGGGTTCAGATGAAGGTTTGAGTTAGTGGTCTGAAGGAAGGAAACACGTCAAAGGCTTGGCTCATCCACCATCCTAAAGTCAATCCTTTTGTAGACAAGTTTGCAGGAGGATAATAAACTTGGAACCAGGCATTAAAAATTCAGAGTCGGGTTTGGAATGGTGCCTTCCCCAACCCTCTCACTTTCATTTCCTTTTCATCTTAGGATCCTTCCTAAACACCACCAAGGAAAATCCTCCCCACTCCCCTGGCCCCACTCCTACCTCACCAATTCTGATCTCAGTCTGTGAATCAGGTTTTAGATTAAGCAACCTGTGTTGGGCACTGGAAGAGGTTAATGGTCTTGCCTATTCTGTTCCACATCTTGTATCCTCTGCTCTCATGTTCTCTCTCCCTCTTTCTACCCCCCAGGATTCCTTGTCTCTGTCAGGAAGGAGGACCGGCTTGCTCTTGCTTCTTTTGATATCTTTCCTTCTCTCTCCTATATTCTTACTTTATTCCATTTCCTTTTCTATCCATTAACATTGTTGAGCCCTTACTGTACATCAGGCTTTCTGGGGGCACACCAAGGAGAGTAAGCTGTGCTCCCTGACTCAAGTTTGTAAGTGGAGAATTTAGGCATCTGCAAGACATTATGGTACAGGAGTTAATCAGGCAGGGCTGCCCGCATATGTTCCAGGGCCATTCGGAAAACAAAAGTCTATTAGTAGGAGAGTAAATCCATGCTAGGAGTTCTGAAGAGACAGATCCTGGTCTGCACTGACAGCTTGGTGGAGGAGGGAGCTGGGGAATGGACAGGAATTTGTCCCATGGAGAAGAAGTCCTTTCAGCCTGCATGTGAGGAAGACAACATATGGTCAGGGAACGAGTGTCAGATCAGTATGGGGGCAGCAGAATGTTGCAGCAAGAGATGAGGCTGAAAGGGACTCATCACACAGAAACTTTCGTTCCAGACTAAAGTCAATGGAAAAATTCAAAAGAATCCTTAGGGGCAGTTCCCTGGGACAAAGCTGTCCATTTACATGATAGCTCCATGGGGCTGCAGTGAGAACCTAGCTCTCAGCCTCCTGTCCCCACATCCTTCTGCTGTTTGGACACACATCACTTTCCAAATATTTATCAAATATTGTCTTTTTTACTTCTAACAGTGTTTCAAGGAAAATTTTCATGTAGTAAAAATTCACAGATCTCAATATTCACTTCATTATATGTATATCTCCTTTGACCACAGTCCAGAGAAAGACAGAACACTTCCTGTGTCCCAGAAAGTTCCCTCATGCCCCTTCCTAGTCAATAACAACCTCTTCTTATAAATGGACTCACTATTCTGACTTCCATCACCATGGATTGGTTTTGACTGGTTTTGAAGATCACATAAATGGAATTACACAGTATGTAGACTTTTGTGTCTGACATCTGTCAAATATCCTTAAGATTACTCTTGTTGCAAATATTAGATACTTTTTACTGCTAATTAGTTTTCTGTCATATAAATATAAAATAATTTGTTTATCCATTTTCCAATTGATGGAGGTTTGAGTTATTTCCAGTATTTGGCTATTATAAATAAAGCTGCTCCAAATATTCTTGATCAAGTTTTCTTTTGTGGACAGTAGTGAGACTTCTTCTTAGCTATATACCTACAAGTGACACTGCTGGACCATAGGGTAAGTATACATTTAAATTTATTGCAAGGAACCAAACAGTTTACCAAGATGATTGTATCAGTTTACACTCTCCCTGGCAATATATGAGTTTCCGTTGCTCCACATCTTTGTCAACACTTGCTATTGTCATTATTTAATTTTACCATTCTGCTGGGTATGTAATGCTATCTCATTATCTTTTTAATTTGTATTTCTCTGATGAGTAATGAGGTTTGTTACCTTTTCCTACACTTATTAGTCATCTAGACAGCATCCTTTTTGACATGTCAAATCACTTATTTTTTAAAAAATGGATTGCCTTTTCAAATTACTGATTTATAGAAGTTATTTACATATTCTGGATATAATCCTTTGTCAGATATATGTAGTAGGAATATTTCCTCTCTGTGGATTGTCTTTCACTGTCTTAGTGGTATCTTTTAATGAAAGCAAGTTAATTTTGATGACCAGCTTTCATATTTATTGAGCATTTCCTCCAGATGGAAAAGTCACAAGGATATAAAACTTAGATTACTCTACTACTCTTTTAGCATTCCATATAGTAATAAGCCATGACAACTTTGCAAGTTAATTTTAAAAATCTTTTAAAAGGTATTTTCTTTATTTTCCAAAGTTTTCAGCTTTTCCTACATAGCCTTCTCTGATTTCCTTTTGTTCTTCCCTCCTTTTTATAAATTAGGTACTTCGCATATGAAACAGTGCTAATTTTGCATTAGTATTTATGACATGGGTTTGGAGCACTTCTCATAGTGCTTTAAAATTTCCTATTCCATTCTCTTGGCACATTTTCCACTTAAAAAACTCTCTTCTAAGAAATGGGATAGTTTGGTGGTATGGAAGTGGCCTTGCCCACTGGCTAATGATGGGAGGAGAGGGAAACAACCTGCCCAGATGGAGGAGGTGCCACAAGCCACAAAACTGATACTGAACAAAAATTGGCAGTTGTATGTTGGTCAGCTCGCTCAGCTAAAAACATATGTCAGGTTTCCTGGAAGGTAGGAAGTAACCCCAACATAGATGTTCTGACCTTAATCCTGACTGATAAGTAGGAGATGGCTGGTGAACCAGAATGAAAATGTTTTTAAAAAGTGGCCAGTACATCTTGAACTAAGGAAACAGGGAGAACCAATGGGGAGAAGGTGGAGATTGAGAGAGAGAGATTTTAGCTCAAATTAAAAAGAGCTGTCTAATAATTAGAGGGGCCAAGGAAAAACACATCTCTTTAGGAGGTATAAATGCTCACAGTGGTCTTCTTACAGCATCTGGCTGCCCAGTTCATCTAATGTTTAAGATTTCAGATGGGGTGCTTGGACAAAAATAGAGTTTTGAAGTCTTTCTGGACTTGAAATACTATGAAACCCTAAACTCTAATCCTTGTTTTTCTACTAACAAGTTCTGTAACCTTGACTAAGTCACTAACCTGTCAGATCTATCTCCTTGTCTGTTAAACAAGGAAGTTGACCTAGAGAATCTCTAAAGCTCATTACACCACTTAAAAATAAATTCTGATTATTGAAATATACAGTACAAGAATTATTCAAGTAGGTATATAATTATTTCCCTTGTGATGGTCCCAGTCAAGGCTGGGTCTAAGGAAAGGTACAGAGCAGGTGACAGTAGATGTCCTAGTGAGTGTGAAACTTACAGCTGTGCTCCCCCTGCAGGCTGTTTGGGCCTGCATGCAGGACAGACATGAGGAGACACAGCTCTTCCACCAAAACTTGCCTCTTCTTCAGGTCCTTTCAAACACAGGGATGATTCCCCTAATTTCATTTTCTCAGTTAATTGGCATGGAAGCATCCGGAACCTTTTTTTCTTTCTGTTTAATGCACCATATGCAACTGACAAAAATCAAGAACAATCATCCCAGCGGCATTTCGATACCAAACTACATATTTTTTCATTTTGATGCATCATCTGCTCTAACACAGGGCAAAGAGGCACCCACATTTATAGACCAAGTCAGAAATCTGAAATCAGAACAGTGCAAAAGGAATTGTTTTGCTGTGAGATTCTGGATCTTGTCAATCAAGTTCCCCTATTTCAAAAAGCTGATTTTCTTCCTCATAGTTCACTGAGAAATCCTACTTGGGATTCTGTTCCTTTAATAATCATTGAAATGGCATCAGAGTCTACAAGTGAAGGCTCTTTGAAATGTTTTGTGTTTTCACACATGCAGTGTGCTGAATCTAGGGGGTTGGCGTGTTTTTTTGTTCCTTGCTTTCTATACTTATTGCCTGTCCTCAGTTATCTTTTATTTTCTTCTCTCACAACATGAATCTACATCTGCCTGCCAAAAGTTCAAACTCGGTGAGGTTGGGTTTGCTGGCATTCCACTGCTGGGCTTAGAGAACCCTAAGAAGGACTGACTGCCGTAAGAAGTTTTGTGCAGGCCCGCTTGGCAGGCCCTGCCACCCTACCACCCCAACGGGTTCTGGTTGTGGTGCAAGAGGAACAAGTTCTCAGATGAGAAAGTAACAGATGGACGGATACAGAAGGATATATTTCTCCACAGTGTAGGACGGAGGATACTCCCAAGTTAGAAGTTAAACAGGGTGGTACTCATGGATGTCAGGCTTGGAAGGCATAAAACTGGACTGTGACCCGATCCTAATAGCTCATTCATCCTTGTCTTTCAACACCTGGCTCAAATATCACCTCTTTGGTCATCCTTCCCTGACCTCGCCAGGTAAGGTTAAGTACTTCCTCTTCTGATCTCCCTGAGTTCCATGTAGTACCTCCAATCAAGGTCTTCAGACACTGAGGTAATCTTTGATGGCTGAACTGGATGTTCCTTTTCTGAAAACATCAGCCTCTGGGATTCCTTTCCTTTTACTTCTCTGCTTCCCAGCTCACTCCCTGGCATATAATACTTGCACAATGTGTTTATACAAAATAAATTTTTAAAGTTGGGCAAACCAGAGGTAGGAATACGTTTCATTAAAATATTTTTATTCTCTTTACCACTTCACTCTCATTAGTTCTTTTAATAGTGGCAAATAACTCATGCTTAACAAACATTCATGATTTGTCAAGTACTGTGTTAAGAACTTAATAGGTTACTGTTGTGAGGAAAACAATTTTTAGGCCCATTTTATTGATGAAGAAACTGAGGCTCAGAGCTAATGTGACTTGTCCAAGGTAATAGGATACATGGCAGAGCTGGGATTCAAACTCAGTTTTTCTACCCCAAGTACCTCAGATCTCAATCTTCTAGAGTTGTGTGCATGTGTTTGTTTATATATGCATATGTGTATATTTGTGTGTGTGTGTGTGTGTAGAATACTGGTAAAGTTTTATTTCATTGGAGGTCTTAATATAGTTAGGTTCTTTTGACTGTCTGACATGAAAGCACCACTTCTCAGAACAGTATTTTAAGTGCATATAATGAAATACATAGAACTACAAAGGAAACTGATTTTACTGAAATAGTATCAATATTAAAAAATTTGTGATTTAGTAACACTCACGTCTTTATTAAATTAATTAACAAGATCTACCAATGGATCTAATCACTACTATTGCAGAACGGGAGGTAAGTACATTGGACATCTGCCACAACTGAGATAGGTTACAAAAACACAAGTTTTCCGCCGGTATCAAGGGCACAGGGTCTACAGCTCGCTCTCTTTTTCTAATGTAAATATCATGTGCAATAGCTCTGATTTTTAAAAAAGGCACAGGGGCTGCTAAACTGCCAGGGCTTTTGTCTTCATTCACAATGGAAGGAAATGCTGAATTTCACTTAGAGGTCATGGGTATAAGGATGCAATATTCTTAATTTTACATTTCTTGGTACCCTCAATTCTATCCACAGATCCCTGGTTTTTAACCTCTCCTCTATCTACTGACAAGATTTTTAAAAAATCTCCATTCCAGACTTCCTCTAGAATAAGAAGCTCCAAGTGCTGACCCCTTCCCATATTAGGGCCAGATCATCCTAACAAGGACACCACCGACCACAGGGCCAGGGCTGGGGTGGGGAGGACAGGTGGTAGGAGATGGGCGGGTGGCTCTCCTCTGGGCTAAGTGCAGGGCTGGGCTCCACTTTCCCTTCACCTCTTCTAGCCAACAGATGAGCAAGGTCAGTCACCTCAGTGCTCAGACTCACGAATCAGTACCTGGAAACACCACTTAGTCATACAGCCCAAATAGATGCTATCTTCTTAAGGCAGGTTTATTATGGAGTCTTAGTCAGCCAAGAGCCCTTTCCCCATGCTCCTGCCCTTTGGTGCCCCTGATATCAATACCGTGAAGGACAGAGCCTCTGAAGACATAGACTGAGCACAGACAACTTGTCTACCATCACAGTCTGCAAGGAGGCTGAAGTGGCCACTCGTTACCAGTGGCATCTAGGAGCTGCCAGTGGTGGTCAGTGCCCCTTGCCTCAGACTTCTCTTCATTCAGTGCTCTGTTCCAATGCAACAGTTGGGAGAAGAACTATGCTCATTCCACTACACTGTAGAAATGACCAGGGTTGGGACGTGGCTCAGATGTGTGCAGTGCTGGAAAATCTGAGGGAGGGCATGGTAGCAAAGGAGGAAAAAGAGGGGTGTGCGTGTGTGATGGCACAAAGAATCACAGAACACTGGCATTACTTGGCATTTTCTCCAACTTTGTGAGAAATGAATTCCACCAGACTCAAGTTAACATGGCTGGGACCAAAATTTTCTATTCCCTGTCTTGTATTCAGCACTCAGCACAGCACCTGACACATAGTAATAAATAAGATACCCAAAGCTTGGTGAAGGTAAGTGCCTGTGTAAAATCACATGTTTGGGGCCAATGACTGGTTGCCTCTCCAGGCAAGGGGAGGGCTGCTTTTTCGGAGTGTAGCAACCAAATACTCAGGACAAATTGTGGTCATTGTCATGATTTTGCATATGATGAAGGCTGAACATATTTATGGCTAGGTCTAAGTTTAGCTACAAAGAGGAGGTCCTGCAATCTGATACCTCAGAAGCCACATGTGACGTAGGTAAGCTGGACTTGGTCTTCCAAGTTCCAGCATTTAACTACCTATGGGATTTCTGCTCTGTGCTGATGGGGAGGATTCCAATAACAACAGGAGGAAATAGGAGGATTGAGCACTTTCTATGCACCTAGGCACTTTATGTGCTTTATCTCATTAATTATTGTTTAAATATAGAACTTATTAACTCTTTTCTCTCAAATGAGGGCCATGAGGTCCAGAAAGAAAAAGTGACTTGGCAAAGGTTGCAGACCTAGCAAATGGCAGAATACGAGTCACATCTAGGTGTCTGTGCTTGCAAAAGTCATGTGATTAACCACTCCTCAAAGTGGCCTCAATCTTATGACCAAAGCTAATAAGTTCACAGCCAAAGTGTTCACTTGACCTTCTGAAGTTTAAGGGTATAAAGCGGACATGAAATCAGAGTATTCTGAGCATGGAAATGATGGAATATAGAACATACCCATTTCTCCTTCATTCATCAAAGATGCTGTGCATCAGTGCACCCCTCAATTATGTCAAATGTAAATTTTGGATACACCATTTCTCCCCCATGTCCCATCTGCAACATTAAGGGATTGATCAAGCAGATCACTAGATTCTGTTCAGCTCTTTTATATAATAATTCATTTGTACTTTCTCCAAAGATTGGTTTTACAAAGGAGCCAATGTTTTGAAACAGGAGGAAAAGAAAAACAATCCATAAAGAAATCATGTGGATTTGAAATAGCCACCATGTACTAAACCCGGGTGGCTCCTTTGTCCTGCAAGAGTGCGTTGCCAAAAGGAGCCTTTGGTTTCTGCCCCCTCAGCAATCTTATTCCCTTTTAAAGCATGTCCTGGTAGGGGCTTGGGCCATGTTTTGCTTGGTCCTGATTCACGTGCTATCGGGTAGACCATGAGTCAGCCTGACCAGGCATGGATACACAAGCTTATTCCTAGGCTAGAATTTCCTGGAAGCTCTGGGCCTGAGAACTCTAGGATTTCTTTTTTCCTTTTTGTCAAGTGCTACTGCTTCTTCAGTGACTTCAGGATGACACCGTATGATTCCTTAGATTGTCTCTCTATCATCCTGGAGCTCTTCCCTACAGAAGCCTACTGATCTTATAGAAAACCAGGAACCCGGGGAAAGCTAGAAAGCCCTTGCTCTATATATACCTGGGAAATGGCTTTGACTTGCTATGGGTGGCAGTGTACACCTGGTAGTGACCAAGAGATATCAGAGAGGTACAGATGACTAGTAACATTTAGCAAATGCTAGGCGAATCAGACTATCACTATTGTAGGAAGACCTTGATCTCTGTGAAACTCATAGTAATAATCATAGTCCCTCTCCACAAGACTTCTGCTTCTGATGAAAACCTTCTTATTTTTTCTTGTAATGGAAAGAGTTTAAGTTTCGGAATTAGAGAAAACTGGGTTTGTGTTCCTAACCCGCCATCACATGATCTTAGGCAAATCATTTAAACCCTTAGCCTTAATTTACTCATGTGTAAAAAGGACATTAATATTTTTGCATGGTAGTCCTTAAGGCTAAATGAGATGAAATGAGAGATGTCAAGCACCCTGTGTGCATTCAAGAGGTGTCTTTCCTTCCTCTCTTGTGTCTTTCCTCAAACCTGTCTGTCCTAACAGAGAACAGATGAATCAGTCTTCCTGCAGGGTACTTAGGGGACAAGAACGTAAATAAATGGTCAAAGTAAGGCCAAATATGTTCCTTCTGAGAAAAAGAATGTAAAAGGGTTTGCTTCTCATATAAAAAAGCAGACAATGGGCCAAAACGTTGATCTGGAAATTTTACAAGGCTTTGTAATTGCATTATCGTTTCTGTTTTTGTGAAAACAACTGAATTTACACATCGGATATTGGGACTTAGATGTGAAATGTAAATTTCAGCCACTAAAAGAGTCTATAGGGGCACACATGAGACCCAAATTCTTGTTTAATTCTTTCCATAAAAGCTTTACAGAAAACATTTCTTGTGCTTCTGTAGATCTGTGCCGTTGGTATGTGTGAAGTGCCACGATGGGTGCAGGACACACCAGATACTCCGTGAGGAGCTGAGGAAATGTCGTGATCTAGAGGGACTCCTGTAGAAGCGACTGGCCCTGCATCTGGTGAGGTCGTGGCAGCTGCCAGCCAAATGAAAGGGGGGTAGGTTTCCAGACAAAGGCACTTACAGAGCAACAGCTGTCTCTTCTTCTGAGTGTCTTGAAAAGCTGTTCTATAATTCTGCTTCCAGTGAAACAGACTTTTAGGTCTATTTTTCCATAATCATTTGTTATGTGGGAGACAGTCTGGTGTATGAGAAAGGTCAGTGTACTAGAATTTCTCATTCATAGTCTGCCACTTCCTAGGAAAAGTGACCTGTCCAAAGTCACCCAGTGCGTAAATGCCTGCAGTTATTATAACGACTCAACTCCTTCCCAGAAAAGTTGTCTTAAATAGTCAAACAATATTGGATGAGCACTAGAGACATAAGAACTCCCAAGGTCTATACTTAAATAACATGACATATTTTCATTTTATACATATTATTTTGAATATGCAACTTGGAAAGAAAGAAGGATTCTCCTTTTAAAAGTCAAATCAAATACCTCTTCTAAATTTGACTCTAGTGGCTCACAGGAGCAAATCCTCCCTCACTTCTCTGCTCCTTTATCCTTACCAGAAGTGGCTGGAGTAGGGATGGAAAGAAAGATACTCAGAAGGGCCTGTGCATCTGTCCCCCCTTCTTTGTCCCCAGCCTTTGCTGAATTCTATTCCTTTTCTTACTTGTCATCTTTGGTCAGTTAATGTGGAGAGATTAAATTGGAGGATCTTTGGAGGGGAATAGCAAAGTATTTTTCCACTGTCCTACTTGTAGAACTGTTGTAAGCCCAGGGCAAGGAGAAGGTCTTGGAGCTGAAATGGCTTAACCCTTTCAGTACAAGCGCCGGATATATCCGGCGCCCATCTGATGACCTGTGTGGACGAGCGCCGGATATATCCGGCGCCCATAAAATGGCTCACAATGGCTCACCTCGTACAGCGGGAGTGTCGCGGCGGAAAGAGTGCTCGTACTGAAAGGGTTAGATTAAAGCCTGGAGATGCTCTGTGATGAGGTCTTTCCCTGCCTCCCATCACCACAGGTGAAAGTCAGTCATCAGTTCCTAGCTCCACATATTCACACATGTCTGCATAATATGACTAGCATCTGCAATTTACAAAGCAATGGCTTCAGCATCTGTTTTTGGACATTGTTTAAGAAGGTCTTAGGTAGCTTTCTTTCTTTTTCTTTCTTTTCTTTCTTTTTTATTTTTTTAAATAAGACTCTCTTTTGGGCCAAGTTGCTTATACACCTATGGGCATGTCTCCAATGCCTTGGCTATTAAGGTCTTTAAGTGACAGTTTAATATATTTTTAAGATTGAGGGAGCCAACGACAATTCTCGAGGAGCCGTGTTTACGTTGGATCAGCTCTCCCAGGAGACATGCCAGCAGTTTTGCACACTGAAGGAACTGGAGGTGAAAGCAGGAAGGGCTGAGTACAGAGGGGAGGAGAAAGCTGAAGGACAGGAAAGCCAAGAGGGATGTGATGTGGACAGGGTGGAGGGAGACACCCTGCTGAACCTGGCAATGCACTTAGAAGAGCTGTCATTGAATGCTCCTCCAACATTGTGCTGAGAGGTGAAAAACAGAACCTTTTGGAGCCAGTCCATTGGCACATGCTCAGTTAATAGTGCACATGCTCTTAGATCTCTTTGTTCTAGTCCTTTCCGAATTCCTGCAAGTTCCTTGGCAGCCAAGGGGCCTGTATTCTTACAGAGCCTAATAGGCTTTAGCACACCTTCTCAGCGATCTCCGATAAGGAGCTTGAGCCCTGTGGACCTCAGTTTCCTTATCTCAAAAGGGAAAAGAATTCCGTGTTCCTTTCCAGGACAGTTCTGTGTCTCCAGAGTGAAATGCTTGATGATTGGCCACCTTTGTTCTGCGTAAGCAGATTTTGTATCTGTTGAGCTAGAATGAAGATAAGATCTTTGGTTCTTGTCCCGGCTGAGCAATGGGTTTTGGTTAGACTGAATGAAAATTAGTTGCTCTAGTTACAAAGCAGTTATGAAGAAAAAAGGGTGTCCTTCATTTACCAAAAGACTCCTTTCAGCATTCACATACCCATGGAAGTAAACTGCCACCAGCAATAGTAATGTCCAACTCTGTTTGAGAGTTCTGTACTGAGTCCCTTCACATACATCATCTCATTTAGCAATCACAGTCACCTTGGGGGGTAGAGGCTGATATTGTCTCCCCAATTTTCAGACAAGGACACAGACTCAGAAGTTAATTAGCTTGCCCAAGAGCACACAATTAGTAAGTGGTAGAGGTGGGATTTAAACCCAGAGCTGTTTATAGGAATATTAGTACTCAATATTCTTAAATACACTTAATAAACAATAGAAGAACAAATCCACAATAATGGTTGATTCCACCAAGAGAAATGGCATTTGGCCTTCAAAGCCCTTTGTTACCAAGAAATGTTGGCTATTTCATCATGCTCAGGGATTCTCAGTGCTACAAAACCTCTCTTTCCCAGTAGAAAAACAAATAACTGAAGAGCAGCCATCCGATAGGAGCCTTTGACTTAACTGTTTCTAAGCTTTGCTACTGTGTTTGGTTAGTGACCTCCAAGACTACTCTGTGTTCTCTCTTGAAGACCTTTTTATGACTTTCCAGTTGCTGAGGATTCCCTCCACCCCCCCCACCCCGGGGGGGGGGGGGCAGGACTGTGGAGATAGCTTGTAAGCCATTTAAAACCATTTCTCATTTTGTAAATAGGTCCCTAGCAGCTCTAAAAGTCTATGAAATCGTTTTGAAATGCCTAAGTGTGATTATGTATCCTGAAGCCAAACGTTATAAAACCCCTCAATGTTACAGATTTAACAAGTAAATATGCAATAAAAGGTTTTCAGCATGCTGTTGATATGACACAATGTTTAATCACTGCGGTAATGCACAGCAAGGAGAGCTTCTGCTCGCTTCCCTTGACCTTTTGATTTGAAAACATTGGTTAAGCTACAAAGTGGCGATCTTCCTACTGATTGTCGTAATCCCAAGAGGTAAAAAATATCTGTCGGTTTCATCTCTACCCACCACATTCTTTCTCTAAGCCTGTAATTGGATCTATATGAAAAATAAACCCTTTGCAGGCTGAGAAAGTTGGCATCAGAGGGGACAAGAAGGACACCTTCCACCTCTAACCTAGATAATCATGGTCTCCTATGTAAGGAAAAATAAAAACAAGACAAGGGAACATAGTTAAAATATCGTAAGAACTGTGTATGGTGACAGATGGTTACTAGACTTATTGTGGAGATCACATCATTAGGTACAGGGTCATTGCAGGGTGGGGCAAGAAGAGGTTTACAGCTATGAGTACGTGAAACACAGACGTTATTCTTGTATTGTTATTTCTTCATTATTCTATTATTTTCCATATGAACAATAAACCTCCTTTTGCCCCACCCTGTCAATGTTGTACACCTGAAAACTAATATATTATGTCAACTGTACTTTAAAAAAGAAACCAAGTTATAAAAGCAAAAAACAAAATAAAACAAGGCTACCCCCAACTGTGGTCTTAATTTTCAGAGAGGAGGGGGTTTCCATGTATACTATCTCATGTTATACACCAACCACCAGTCAGCTGGTGCTAAAACCACCAAAATCATCTGACTTTGCAGAGGACAGTGGGACTCTGCCTATTTAGCCCTGAACTCTTTCACTTGGAATGAATTTGGGGAGGTAGTTCAGACACAAACATCCTGGAGCTACAAGTTAAAAAACATAATGCACAAAGTGTACTGTCTGTGAACATTCTGGCCTTAGCTGAATGGATATTCAAAGGCTCACTCATGGTTTATTGAGTCTTACTGTGTATGACAGGCTTTGCTGGAACAGAGGTGAGCAAGAAAAGTTTGCCCTTAAGGAGTTTAGAAAGATGTGCGGAGAAATAAGAGCAGTGCATGCCTGACTCACTACTAGGTAGAAATTAATAGGTATCTTATGATCGTCTAAAGTGTTATGAGAATTCCATAGAAGGAGAGATGACTTGATTCTGCAAATAGTCTGGCAAATGCAAAGCGGCATGGTACATTCCAGAGAAATGCCCTGATGAAGTCTGACTCGGTGCACACATTAAGACGGGTCCGCTGGACTCTGTGGGAGTTGGCGAAGGTCAGCTGTGCAGTGGTGCAGCTATAAACCAGATGTGTGAATGTTGTGCCTCTAAATGGCTGGCTTGCATTTTTATTTCGATTCTGACATAGTTTCTTTTTTTTCCCCCTCTTGTTCTACCCCACAGGTAATGGCAAATGTCTAAGGAGGACTTTGCCCTGCAAGACCAAGTCTCCTGAAATCAGAGTTATTTTTAATAACTGATTTGGAACTTCTTGGAGCACCTCTCAGTTTAGTACATAGGACACTACCCGGATTCATGAATCCCTCAATAAAGCCTATTAGATCTTTTGAAAAGGAGAGGAGGGAGGAGACTGCTTTGGGAGATTAACCCATAGCATACTATTACTGTTCCTGCTGCTGGGAGGGAGGTGGGGACTGTCATCCTGGCATTGGAAACAGGGAAAGTGGCACTCAGAAAAGTGGTCAGTTGGGTACAGCGAAGAAGAGGCAGGGCCAGAGTTTTAATGTTAAAGCTCTCCTTATGCTCTGCTGCTTGCTGGAACCAACTCTCTCTGACCCGGGGCCTCAGTTTCTCCATTGGCCTAGGCTGTCTCTGCTCCCTTCTAGCCCATGTTCTGAAAGCCTGTGCCCTCTCCCAACCGCATTCAGGTAAGTAACCGGTGGGTGTTGGAGCTACAGGCACAGCTGCAGGCCCCTCCTGCAGTAATTCACCCGTGACCTTCTGGGCTCCGGGCCAGCCCTTCTTGAAAGGGAAACGTGCAGACCCTGGAGACAGAAATTAGTTCCCGTGCTCTGGAACTGCTGCCATTGCCAACATCACCAACTAAAGAAACGTGTGTGGAAAACACAAAACACTAAGGTGACAGCAAAAGTGGGGATTCCTTGTGAGGAAATAGTCCATGCCACTCCTCCCCGCTCCCGCCCCCCAACCTTCACCTCAGTCGCTGGAGGAGGAAGGGAGAAAAGGAAGGGTTCCCCCTACAGACCATTGGATTACCATGTAAAAAATTAGGTTTTCTCTTACCTAAATTTTAATTAGCATCACCAAAGAACTAAGATCCATTGCAAATACTTTACACAAAAGCCTTTTTTGGGGGGAAAGCAGGGGTTGCCTGTTACTTTAAACAAGTATTCCCAACTATTTGGTTTTCTGTGAAGTCTTGGAATTTAATGAGTTTCCTTCTCACTAAGTCTCCACGAACACATGGCAGAGAGAAACGGGGAAAGAAAGTGCCTGGGTAAATACAGACATATCGCAGCTCACCTTCTGAACTCCTGGGTTGAGGTCCTTGGCCACCTTTGCCATCTTCTTATGGGCTGGAGAAACAGCGCCTGGCTTCTCAGGCAGAGGCGCGAGGGCGCTCAGCGGGGACAGCGGTGGTTGAATTGCCAAGTTCGCGGGCCCAGGAGGAGCTCTGAGCGCCGCGGGGCGCGGCGGGCCCTTTAATTGGAGAGTGGGACTCCCTCTAAAACCTCGCCAGCCAATCCTCGCGGGCGCTCGCACTTGGCCAGCCAATCCCAGAGCGCCGCTCCCCCCCTCCCTTTGGGAATCCAGGGCCCGGCCTGAGGCTACAGCAGAGCTAGCGCTGCCCTGACGTCAGTGCGGCGGTCCCTGCCTGCCCAGGCGGCTCGCATCGGTCCCCGGAGCGGCAGGAATCCGTCCCCACGCCCTTCTCCTTTAAAGGACAACCGACAGAGGGTGGGGCGGGCCGCTGGGTCCGCGATTCATTCAGGTCAGAAGGGAGAGTGATCAAACAGGAAGGCGGAGGTATTTTTAGTGAGCTGGGTCCAAAAATAAATGCTGAGCTGTGTTCCCCTCCCACCCTTTTCTGCCTTGTCGCGGGAGGGGTGAGAGCAGAGGGGGAGGCAGGTGGTATGCAGGGGCATTGCCTTGCTGGCTAACGTTTCCCAAACCTGAGCAAATTCTCCAATCACCAGAGAGGAGGTGAGAGTCCAGCGAGTTATGATTTTTTTAACGTAATGTTTGTGAAGTATTAATATGCTTTTCCTAACTTGCTCTGTTGTAAATCCTCCTGATTCGGAGAGGAAGAGAAGAGTATCCTGATTTAAAAAATGTTAACATGTACACCTTCACTCCTTACCAGCACGGTTTCTTACTGTGTCCTTGTAGTCATCTCATTATTACTATGAACACGATCACTCCCATTTGACAGATGAGAAAACATGACCAGAGAGGTTAACTGGACTAAAGCTGAACTCTTCCGCAAGGCTTTAACCCTAGACAGCGAGCGAGAACTCACCTGGGGAGAAGGCACGGAATAAAGCCATAATCTAGGAAATTCGTACTGCAGTATCTAAGGTAACTCCTGGAGAGCCCGGGCCAGCTCTTCCCTCACTATGCCACGCTTCCCTCACTATGTCTGCCTATAAATCCACGTTCCTCTACTGAGCCAGTTCCACAGACCTGGGTGTCCAGAGCCGTTTTCCCTGCCTGGATTGAGGTAGAAACACAAGCCCCTTTTCACCCTGGAGAGAAAACTGCTGTCATGTGAGTGTCGTCCGGTAACCCACATTGGTAGTGCCACCTGCCAGAAACCAGGGCTTAAGTGGGCTAAAATAAAACCAGGCTGCAGGGAGATGGGAGAGTGGTTTTGATTCAAAGTACATCATGTGGGGCTGATTTGGGGGGACAGGGAGTGCTGCAGGACACATTCTAGGACTTTCTTATTGGAGGCGCTTTTCCTTCTTAAAGCCCCATCCATTTGGTTCTTCACATACCATCATTTCCAGCAATCCCAGATCTTAACCAATGATCCTAAATTGTGATTTCTTTTTCATGTTCCCAGAAAGGGCTTTCTGATTGGGACTCCCTTTTTCCAAAGACGAGGGATGGCCTTTTTCTTCTTTCATGAATTTCTGCTCTCATTGGGGTTTGTCTTGCTTGCTTCTCAGCTCTAGCCCCAATACCCGCACTTGATAGAGGTTCAGAACTCATTTGTGGAATGAACAGAAGTTGGAGTCAGGCTTTTAATCAGCAGTGAGCTGGCAAGGTGAGACTAGGGAGAGATGGCGCAATGCTACACCTGGTCTGGTTTGTCCAGGCTTCCAAGGTGGGCTGCGTGTTAAACCAGTGTGCAAGATAATCCGTAGCCAACAGAAGCCTGGCCTGAGAGAGGTTTCCACGTGAGCAGCCCTTTTTGTAGCAAATCCTTGGAATAACAGTGCTGTACTGGGTTGTCATGCCCAAGGCCTTTATATTTCAGAGGTGTGGGAACAGCAGCCAGGAGAATAACAAAGGCAAGCTTTATCCCTTGCAAACTAGGCAGAAGCCTTTCCAGTGAAGTCATTTCCCACTCCCTTCCCAGGCACCTTCATGCCTCATCTTGAGAAATCATTGTTCCATGGAATAGTTCTAATTTTATTAACTTTAACACTGTTAGCTCCAAACCCAAGACCCCCTTCCCCTCTTCTTATTTTTACCTTTGGCCTCAGTTTCAATTAAGGGGTCAGATATTATGGCTGTGTCTCAGAGTGGGAGGATTGGGAGCTACTGCTTGGAGTGGCCCTCCTTCTCTTTTCTGTAAAAGAGCCTGTTGTGGCAGACAGGTGATCCTGCCCCCTGCTAGAGCTTGCTCTCTCCCCAGCTGAGGTTGCTGACTCTGATACTTTCAATTTGGCTGCACACCTGGACAGACTACTATAATCTGGGACTGTTCTGGAAAATGGAGGCAATGTGGCCATTACACTCCAGCCTCACTCCAACTCTGAGGTCCATTTGCTTCTCTTTGGGAAAAAAACAGGGTCTCTTTTCCAGGCTGGAACAGTAGAGAGATCTGACTTCTCCAAGGTTCACTACTTTGTGGTTCTGGGACTTATTAGAAGCTTCATTCATCCATCAAGCAGTTTTGGGGTACCTGCCTTTAGCCAAACCCTGAGCTATGTGCAGGGGACACACAGGTAAATTAAAGAATCTCTCCCCTTCAAGAACATCTTGGTGTAATAAATATCTCTGGGGCTCTCTGGTCAACAAAGCTCTCTGTTACTTGAACTTTAAGACAACCACTCTGAAAGAAAACAGAGATTGGGACAGTCAAGGACTCTGTCCAAGTTCGCACAGCCAGTAAGTGGCAGAACTGAAATTTGCACTCAGAACTTCTAACTCCAGACTGTGGCCTTTCAATTACATCCCACTGCCTCCTAAAATGACTGTTGAGGATTGATGACAAGGAAAAGAGTAGGCACCTGGAGTAAGATGGTTGTGTTGTCTTCATCATTATCACTGGGTTTGTTCTAACTGGGATTTCTGACTCATGCTCTCTTCACCATTCATTCATTCATTCATTCATTCATTCATTCAACAAACGTTGAGCTGAGAACTACAATGGGTTAGTCCCTTAGCTGTGGATTCAGAAGACAGCAAACAAGACAGGAAAGATTCCTGCCCTCACATGGCTTCTGTTCTAGTGGGCAGAGACAGTCATTAAGCAGGTAAACAGATAATTAGATAGGGTAACTAAGTGTGGCAAAGAGTCTCTTGGAAGAAACAAAAGGAGGAGGGATTCACTGGATGTGCCATGCCTTCAGATCAGGTGGTCCAGAAAGGCCTGAAGACAGAGGGGACATATGAGCTGAGACCCGAAGAAGTAGAATGAGTCAGCTATGAGTAGAATCACCATGGAAAGAACATTCCAGAAGGTTGGAGTCATGCATACAAGGACCCTAGGTTGGACATGAGCTTGCTATGTTAGAGGGACCATAAGGTTAGGGTGGCTGAAGGGTAATGAGGAGCAGGGAGAATACGTGAGAGGACCTGAGAGAGGGAGTCAGGGATTAGATCATGTTGGGCCCAGAAGTCACACAAAGGGGGTTTAAATTTTTATCTGACAACAGTGAGAAGCTATAGATCATTGCTTTCCAACTGAGGCATAATGTATGCCATATATGCCATTTAATAGTTTCTAGTAGCCACACTACAAAAAGTGAAAAGAAACAGGTGAACTATTTATATTTTATTTATCCAGAATATTGTCATTCCCATCTGTGATTGGCATAAAATGTTGTTGAGATGTTTTACATTCTTTCATGCTACATCTTTGAAATTTGGTGTGTCTTATATTTACAGGGCAGTGGAGATCAGCCACATTGTGAATGCTCAATTGCTACCTGTGGCCAGTGGCTACCATATTGGACAGAGAGTTACAGAGTTTTAAGCAGGGATGTGGCAATATCTGATTTACTGTTTAACACCCAGCAAGGGCACCCAACCCCTCATTATCAAATGGTGAGACCAAGAGGCTGGGGACCTATAGCTAAGTGCCTGGTCTACTCTGTGTTTCAAGCACTTTGCTGGGAGGGACAGTCACTTGCCCAAAGTCACAAAGCTAGAAAGAGGCCAAGCAAAACCTTGAACCTAGATCTTTTGGTTTCATGCCAGACGCTTTAGGAAATCCCCAATAATCCTAGCTCACAGTGATGACGTCTTTATTGTTACAGTGTAGCAAGCATGGCTTAGTTCAGTGATGATGGCTTCTTTTGGTTATAATTTTTAAAAAAACATATTGTGTTCATTAAAAACACTCTACACTAAAGAGTCGGTAGATATCAATAATCCATGAACCACATAGTATATTTTAATGTGCTTTAATTGATATAAATACAGGGTGGGGCAAAAGTAAGATTAGAGTTGTGAGTATGCAAAACACAGAGTTTATTCTTGTATTGCTATTTATTAATGTATTCTTTGCCATATAAACAACTGTAAACCTACTTTTGCCCTACCAAGTACACCATGAACAACATAATATATCTTAATTTGTATGAACTCAGACCATCATTTACACCATATATATGTGAATTGTTCACAGTTTAAAAATTTTGGTTTCTTTCCTGCCATTCTTACAGTGACTTTAATTTTAGAATAACTATTTAATTTTCTCCAGATTTTTGGATGCCCTCCTAGATCAAGAAAGGCTTTGGCTTTAAGGCTGAAACATCTGGATAAAAACAAAACATGATTGTTGGACCCAAGTATTCTCCTGCCTTGTAGCCTGTCTTTGACAGGGACCATGAAAGACACAAAGAGATCCGCCCATTGTGAAGGAGCACTGGATCAGGAGTCCAGAGTCCTGCATTTTGATCCTAGCTTTGCTAAAAATGGTGTGGCTGACCATCGTCTGCAAGGCCACTTACAACTCAGATTTGTTATTTACTGGGAGCAAGTGTCATTTGCCCCGAGGATCAGGTGTACATCCCACCTGATGGTGCAATGGAACCATCCCTTCTTTGCCAGGTAGATGAGGGAGTGGAAAGAACAAGATTTAGACCCACATAATCTCTGTTTTTCAGCTTCCTCATGGGGGTGAGCTCACTGATCTGGGCAGTGCATTTAAGAGAGTCTCCGGGTCTCTGAGAAGTAAGGGTAATAATCTTTACTTTCCCTGCCTTACAAAGTATTTGTATGTTCATCTATAACTATCTGCAGTGGGCAGAATTCTAAGGTGCTTCTAATCAATAGAATGAGGCAAAGGTGGTGGGATTTCACTCCCATGATTATATTGTGTCTTTTGGCAAAAGTGAAGGGATTTAGCAGATGTGAAGTCCCTCATAGGTTAAGCAAAGGGAGATCATCTTGAGTGGGCCCGACTTAATCAGGTGAGCTCTTTAAAACAGGGTCTGTAAGAAGAAATCTCTATTTAGATCCTGCTGGCCTTAAAGAAGCTGCCATGAGTTCTACATCTGTAAGGAAATGGATTTTGCCAACAACCGCATGGACTTGAAAGAGGATCCGAACCTCAGAGGAGACCCTGGCCCCAGCTGATACCTGGGTTGTAGCTGTGTGAGACACTGAGCAGGGGACTCTACTAAGCCATGTCTAAACTCCTCAGTGATGGAAACCATAGAAACTATCAGATGATAAATGAGTATTGTTCTAAGCTGCTAAATTTGTGGTGCATTGTTACACAGCACAGAAAACACTTTCATTTTCATGATTCTTGGGTCTGTCTTAAAGATTTAATTCTCAGCTACTTGGAGTGAAGAAGTTCAGTACCTCTTTTTAAAAGAAATACTTTTGGTCCCTTTAATTCTTAAAGCTTTCTGGGACAATGAGTTACATGAGTTGAGTATCCCCTTTTTAAAGTAGCATTTATTCTTATCAAAAAAAGAATCCTCATTATGGTCCTGTGAGACTGAACCATATTGCACATTTAATTTCTATAGGTATAATATTTCATGCGACACTCAGCCTGTCCATCCTGCGTGTGTGTCTGTCTGAGCAAATCCTTATCACAGGCTTTCTGCAGCAGTCCATTTGGGTAGCAGGAGAAGTGAACAGGTTAAGTGAACATGTGCCTGGCATTTTCTATGTGCCCTCAATACTTTTGGAGGTTAAATTGTATATTTTAAAAATTTGTTTAATAGTTTTATTTTTCAAAATGTACAGCTGGTGGGACCTGTTATACATGCATCTTCACCAGCAGCTGGGGCATCCCCACCCTTGGTGTTTCTGGTGTAAATTTCTTGAGCTCTGTGCTTTGAAACCAGTTGAATCAGCCCTTTACTAAGGAGCACCTAAAGGGCTGCCCTGGCTGAGGTGCTGTGGGTCTTTAGTCTCTCAGAGAAAACAAGTGGGGTTTTAAGCTTATAGCTGAGAACTTCTTACAGAGTTTGTCATGTTGCTTTATCAAACTAGACTAGGTTATTAGCTTGTCCCAAACTTTGCCATTGGACCATTTCTTCATCTTGGGTCTTTCCCCAGATTTGTCCACTGGGTCTTTATCTTTCTTGGCCTACTCTCTGATATCTGATCCTTCTTGTCGTCCTTGGGTGGCTGAGTGAACTTCCCAGAGCAGCCGCTACCACTGCAGCCTTGCTAAGGTGTCCCACACAAAGGAAGCAGTGCGCATGAACAGGCCAGAAACTGTCACCTGTAGCGAGTGCTTCCGGAGCAGAGGTTAAACTGTTTTCATCCATAAAACAACTCCAGGTGGTAGATGTTGTGATTCCTCTTTACAGGTGAGAAACTGAAGCTCTGCTCAAGGTCTCAGAGCCAGTTGGGATCCAAACCCAGCTGGGATCATTGGGGAGCTGCTGGGCTTCACAGTGAGGGCTTAGCCCAGATGAATGTGGAGAGATGGGACTTCAGCCCCTGGGGGGCCATTCTAGATGTTCCTCATGGCACCCCAGATCCACTTCTTCCCCTTGTCCTCCAGCTCTGCCAGAGAGGCTGACCTGGGACTCCAGAAACAGGCTCCTTTGCTGTCTTCCCATCAGGTTCCGCCAGCAGGAGAGGCTCTGGCAGGAGATCAGAGGTGGGTGTACTAAATCTCTCCACTTCTCCCCTGTTGGCTTGGGTTTTAAAGATCATGATGTTTTCTACCTACAGCCACAGCTCTGGCAGCCTGAAACAGCTCTTTCCCTTGGCCGCTTTGGGGCCTGGGGTGCTCCCTGTTTCCTGCTGTCACTGGCTCCTGGGGTGCTTCCTCCTCCTTAGTGAATTCATCGAACCCTGTTTTCTCCTTCATCAATAGCTCTTTTCTTAAACTCCCTTTAGTTTCCCCTTTGAAGGCTTCCATCGAGGACCCTGACCTACACGAAACAACAGTGGATTTTAGATGATGCCCGTGCAGCCTTTGCCAGGTTGTTGAGCTATGGACTGCCCCATGTGTTTCTTATAGTCCTTTTGTCTGCTGGCATGTGAATTCATTGAGAGGGTTTGGGATTTGGCAAATAATTAAAATAGAAAAAACAGTTAGAGATGCTGGGAGAGGCAAAACAGAAATTTGCCTTCTTCTGGGCAGGTCTGCTCGCTGCTCTCGCGTCATGAGAAGATTACGGAGTTGTCCTTTGGCGACTGCCAGTGACTGTAGGTATTTAACTCTCTGTGCTTCGGTCTGCTCATCTGTAAAAACAGGACTTATTGTGAGGAGTAAGTGTGGGCTCTATGCAGAAGCAGGTCCAAGCCCTGATGGCCTTTCCAAATGTAGAATGTTTCTTTTTTTTTTAATATATTTTATTGATTATACTATTAC
>VMDR010006450.1:0-45357 GCA_007922815.1 Macrotus californicus | reverse complement strand
CTTGGCAGAATGGTGCTCAGACTGTGGTGACAACAATACCGCGTCTTCACACGCGCTCTCCTTCCAGCGATGGCTCCGATTTGTCTTCCAATGTGGCTGCGAGAAGGGGCAAGTAGTGCTGGTGGGCGAAATCAACACACCCCATTCGGCAGGGGTTAAACAGAGACGGGGGACAGAAAGTGACTCATCAAGAGTCACACACTTACTCAGTGGTCAAGCCGGGGAGAGTCTAATTGCCCCTCAGAGACTCTGTCCTGAGGGTGACAACGTCGAGCTGCCATAATGGACTTCCCAGCGTCTAACCCAGTGGAATCTCTTTGCTCCTCGTGTCCCACGACGTGGGCCAGGGGGCCACTGTGGCCCACCCTCTCCACACAGTGACTCGGGGACCCAGAGCTTCTACCCCCTGAAGCTCCCCCAAGTGCCCTGGAGGCCTGCTGCCCCTCCGCATTCAGCTAGCAAGGAGCACAGACCAGCGGAGTGCAGGACAGACGGACAGGCGGTGTCAGGAAGGCCCAGGAGGAGCCACTAACAGCAGGTCCTGCCTCTGTCCAGACCTGAACTGCACGGCGAGTGGGTCTCGGAAACGCAGCACAGCAGGAACCCCGTGCATCTGGGCGCCTGGGACAGCACGCCCACCTTCCCGTCCCCGATTTTGTGCCGCCGCCGACTCCGTCCACTGTCTTCAGGAAGCATCACCAGAGAGAAGAGATTAAGGGTACGTCCTGCCACCCAGCGCAGCACTTCAGGGGACTGTGAGCAAGGACAGCACTGTGCACTCATTTCTAAAGGAAGTCCACCTGCTCCCCAGACTCACTTTCTCCCTCCCTGTCTCCAAGAGAACACGTTCTGGAGCCACCAACGTGGAGCAGGTCTGCAGCCAGCTGTCCCTCTGATGACAACCACGAGCTCGGGACAGAACAGAGAAGCTGGTGTCCACAAATCCTGGGTGGAGCAGCAGCGGGCAGACTGGGGACGGAAGTCAGGACTGGATGAGTGACCAGCAGGGCAGTGACTGGTGGGTTCCTGCCTGGATCTCAGCTCTGTCCTGAAGATGGTGAGTCTCAGCACGGCCCCTGGGCAGGATGGGAACGACGCAGAGAGGACTGGACAGGGGCTGTCGGAGCCAGAGTGGGGGCTGCGGGGACCCTTCCCTCTCCTCCTCTCCTGGCCCTGTGCCTGCCCAAAGCCGCAGCCATGGCCGGGGCAGAAGCTCCTGAGATGCCAAGGAAAAACCTGTCTCTGGCGAGGACCTGGGAAAGTGGGCCCTGAGCTCCACAGTTTGGGAGAATCCTGCTTATTTTTTCTCTCACCAGTTTGCCCTGAAAACCACCCAGTTCTGTGAAGCTTCCACGCGGCGTGTGGGGAAGAGGAGTCTAAGATTCCGGGAGAAGCCAGAGCTTCCAGCACGTGGAAGGTGGCGGAGAGTCCAGGCGAAGACGCGCTGACAGTGAGCTGGGACGCAAGGAGCGCATCGCAGAGGCCACCGCGGACTCTCCGCCACGCTGGCGCTGAGGTCATCCCCCAGGCTCTGAGACCAAACTGCGTTGTGTCCTCACAGGCTTAACCGGCGGTCTCCCAGCCTCTGCCACTCAGCGGAGGAAGACAGACCATGGACCCCGTTCAGTGGGAGCAAGGCAGCAGTCCACGGGTAGCTCCTCGGAAGTTTGGAGGGAGGAGGTGATTGGGTTTGAACCGACGGAGGTGGAAGGAGAGACTGGAGCTCCGGAGCCCCAGCCCGCAGACCCGCCCAGCCCTGGATTTCATTTCTGAGCACACGTTCATCTTTGCAAATAAACCTATTTTTCTCTTCCATGTTCAGTATTTTCCCATGTTAAAGACTAAATTTCTTGTCTGAAAGGTGAACGTAGGCAGGTGAGGCGCGGCTCTCAGGCCTCTGCATGGCTGCCGAGGGAGTTGCTGATTCCGGGCCGGTTCTCAGCTTTTGGATCAAATATCACTTATATTCATATACGGGGTGGGGAGTTTTTGCATTTATACAAAAATAAGAACATGTTGTAGGAATTATTCTACAGCTTGCTTTTTTCACTTACGGTTGAAGCTATTTTATTAAAAATAAAGGCAAGAAATACTCAGAACTCCTATTTTGTAATTGCTTCACTGCTGATTTTCTGATGATTGGCGCTGTTATTTGTGAAGCCATTTGGGTGACTTGCATCCACAGGATGGAAACCGCGTGCGGCGGAGCGGTGGGGGGCTGCTGGCCCTCTCTTCCCAGCTCTGTGTCTGTCCATGTCACCGTTGGTAGGTTGACCACACTGGGAACACGAACACCATGGACACTGGCAGACACCCCAAATCGGTGCCCTCTTCCCCAGAGAGCCAGTGATTGGTTGTCCCAGCACACACCGAAACCCCGAACTCGGGGTGTTAGGTGAAGGTTAAAGAAAATAACATTCCATTCGGGGCTGTCAGACTCATTGTCACCAGGGGCCACACCAGCCTCGCGGTGGCCTTCAGAGGGCCAAGTATAATTTTGGGACTGTGTACATGTAACTGCTTCTTAACAGTTAAGCGAGAGCTCGGCGCTGCTGCTGGGTAGAAACAAGGTGGAGGGCCCGATTCGGCCCACGGGCCTTATGTTTGCCACCTGTGCCTTGGATTAAGTGAGGGAATGAGAGGCAGGATGATTCACCTACGGCGTCGTGCCGGCTTAGTGACACCGACCGACTGATGCCAGCTCCTCGGCCCGTCGGCTGTGTGAAGCATGCATGTTGCTTGGTCCCCTGTGCCTCCGTGCCCCGAGAAGGGGGAGTGAGATTGTCCCCTTCCCGGGAGGGTCACTGTGAGGGGTAAGGAAGGAATCCACTCGAAGCCCTTACAAGAGAGCCCCGGGGGCAGCGTTGCCATTCAGGAATCCAGTCGGGAACACAGGGACTTTGCCTCGCCAGGCTGGGCTCTGTTTCTCGCCTGGGCAGCCGGGGTGAGGATGCCGCCTTCACCTGATGTGATGAGGAGGCATTTTCTACGGGAGCCGCCCAGCAGCGTACAAAGTCCTGGGGGTGTGCTCTTCCACTGCAACTTCGTCTGGAATGAAGGGAAACACATGGGAACAGGGGATCAGGTGCTCAGACCCAGGGGGTCACCCGCAGGTCACGTGCGAAGGTCAGCAGTCCCAGAGTCCTGGGAATGTGGGTGGTGAGGACCGGAGGAGCCGCAGGTGAGACTGACCGCCGTGTTTGCTGCTTGGCCGTGGTGTGAGAAAGATGGGACCCCACAGCATCAGAGTGGGCCGCACCTAGGACACCACTCCAGTTTTAGTGCGCAGAAAGCTGAGGCCCAGAGGAGACCTCCCGGTTAGGAACTTGATTTTATTTTATTCTTTAAAAGATTTTATTTATTTATCTTTAGAGGGGAAGGGACAGAGAGAGAGGGAGACAAACATTAATCGGTTGCCTCTCGCACGCCCCCAACCGGCCTGCAACCCAGGCATGTGCTCTGACTGGGAATCAAACCCCCGGCCCTTTGGTTTGCAGGCCGGAACTCCATCCACTGAGCCATGCCAGCCAGGGCCAGAACCTGATTTTAAATTGCAGCCTCCTTAAGGACAGGAGCCATTTCTACTCAAATCAGTAAAGTCATGTTGAGTAAATGAGTCGGTCAGTATGAAATCTCATCTCTCCGGCACCTGTTGTTAGCTGTGTATTTGTCTGAGGGGCGATCACTCACACACATTTGATCATTTGTGTCTGTGAGAGTAAGCGGCACTTCATCACAAAGTCTAAAGCACCGATGAGGCGTGCTCCTGCCCTCAAGGACGTCATTGTGCAGCTGGGCGAGCAGGGCGAGCGGGGCGGCATGATGAAACTAACAGCGGTAGAAGGCAAGGTTTGCTAAAATGATGGATTCGGTGGGCAGTGCGGCGGAGGGTTGGGCCGCAGACCCACAGCAGGGGCTCTTGGCTTTGAAACAGGCTCCTTGGTGGCCAGCTTCCTGAATGTGCCTGGTCACGTCACTTCTGTGAGATGACGTCCGAGACCCCATTCGCATTTCCTGCTCTGTGGAACGTGAGTCACCGGCCTGCCAGGACTGGCGTGAGGAAGAGGTGCGCCCTCTGCTCTGTGCCGGCTGCAGCTCAGGCACAGCTCACCACTATTTCCAATAACGCAGGTAACGCGGGCGGGGTAGCGTCTCCCCGCCATGGCAGCCCACGGGCCTCGAGGGGCCCTTTCTTTATTGCTCCCTCAGGCTCCACAGTCTCCCTTGGCCGGGTCGAGAATAAGATCTCAGTCCCGGGTGTTCTCAGTCATTTTAGGGTTAAGCCCAGTCACTCCACCGTCTCTGCCTCCCAGCTCAGGAGGTGTTCCCGCCACGTGGCCGGCCCGGCTGACCACCGAGGGGCCTGGCAGCGTCACCCCTTCACTCTAGCCACCGCCCCACCCCCAGGCTCCAGCCATCTGTCATGACATTGGAAGATGCAGTCATGTTTTAGCGTGGCAGGAGCTAACTGCTCTCCAGATTTAAAATAGATGGCCCGCATTTTTAAGTCATTTTAGGGGAACACTGCTAGGTCCCGCAAAGCATCTAACCAAGGGCTCACTCACTGCCGTGGGACACTTTGCTGATCCGAGTCTCCGGTACACGCAAGCCATTTCATCTTGGCTCTTTATAGCTTAAAAGTTAAGACTAGTTAGAGTTTTAAATTAAACTTTTTTTCCTATAAAAATTCTCACGTAGAAATCCAGACATTGGACTCGCCCATTTTAACAGGGGCTTGTCATTTTTGTGTGCTTCTTACAGAATTTCCCAGCCTGTAGGCCACGGAACCCTGGCTCCTGGGCGTGGCAACAGGTGTCTGCAATAAGAAGGGGATTACATGTCTTTGTGTTTCTATTATGTGCAATATACTTAGTTATGATGAGTTTGGGCAGCAACGCCCGTCTGTCTCCTCACGCATCTCCCTCACATGCCCACCACGTGCACAGGAGAATGTGGAAGATGGTAAGAAGTCAGGCAAGAGATCAACAGGTAGAGGCAGCTTAGCAAATGGATCTGGCCACAGAATCTTCTTGGAGGAATTGCCATCAAGCAAACCTTCTGCTGAACAGCCAATTGATGAAATCCCGCCTACCCTGGGTATGGGGATCCTTCCTCAGTGAATGCAGGGTCCTTCCTGCAGACGCCCACGTCACCCAGGTGGCCGGAGCACTACTTAGGAGCATCATAGCTCCTAATAACTTTTGCAGAGATCCTTCTGATGAAATTGGCTGGGCTCATAACCCTTGCTGTGTGTACTGATGTTTCACAAGTGATTGAAGAGCTAGCCAGCCCCACCCTGGTCCCAACGTCTGCTCAGGCCGGGTGGAAACTCAGTCAGCTGGGGGCAAGCGCTCAGCCTCCACTGAGTCCCAGCAGCAGACCCAAAGGGGGTCGTGGTATCACAGGGCTTTGTGTACAAGTAACCTTTATTTTACTTAATAATGGTCCCAAAGCCATTTGCAACTTTTATTCTAATTGTTCTATTTTATTATTAGTCATTGTTGATTTCTTACTGTACCTGAGAAATGAAACTAGAATAAGGCCTGGGGTCCAGGTACTATCTGCAGTTTCCGGCATCCACTGGGGGTCTTAGAATGTGCCCTCTACAGATAAAGTGGGTGAGTACTGAATTTTCTGAGTGCTCTGAGTTCTGAGACACTTGAAGACAATGGAGTTTATATAAATAGAGGATTTAAAAATTTCAGGCATAGTACTTTTAATGCAATAAACTCAATAAAGGGCTCTTATTTCTATGTAGTTATTCTTAAATGTAGCAGGATTCTATGAAGTTATTATGACATATCTCATTCTATAAAATCCAACCTCTGGAGAGTCGATTTAAATTCAGTCCACATGTTCACGTAATAAGAAAACATCACTGATAAATAGTGCACCCTTTGAGCAACAATGTAAAAACAAGAGTCATCCTTTCCAAAAGGTCACTTCCCCGGCAGGTGCACAGTGCCACGTCTGGAGGAGATGGATGGTTCCATTTCCTTTCTCCTCCCATCTGCAGAGAGGAAAAGAGCAGGACTGGAGGGAGGCTGGGGGCCCGGGAAGGGCGAGGGAGCAGGACCCGGGGGACAGGACGGGGCGGGGCTCAGAAGCCCATCCACCACACTGGTTTTGTCTTCTGACTCTAAGGAAGGGAGAGGCACCAGGTGGCTCTGCCTCAAGGCTCATACCAACTTCACACATTTCAGTTTCTTTGGGTGTAGTTCCGGCACACTGGGTGCAGATTTTAAAAAACACACCATTTGCAGGTGGCTCGTCAAAATCTCCCGGTTATGTAGTATTTGGAAGCGGAGACGGAAAGTGAAACTCTAACACGTTTAAGGCAATTTCTCACCTGTTGACATGTTAACGCCCTTTCTCTCCTGCATCCATCTCACCCCCTCCCACGTCCATCAGAAGTTGACCCAGTGCGCTTAGGGGCTGAACTGCAGTCTCACCAAATCTGTGTAGAAGCCCAAACTCCCATAACCTCCCAATGTAACTATTCGGACAAGGGACCTTCACAGAGGGGATTAGTTTAAAATGAGGGTGTTAGCTGGGCCCTCGAGGTCTCCCCGTAGGGAGAAAAGACAGTGAGAAGGCAGCAGTCTGCAAGCCCAGGAGAGGCCTCGGGAGAAGCCAGCCTGGCCTGGCTCTTGGGTCTTGGACTTCCAGCATCCACAACAGTGAGAAAGTAGATTTCTGTGAAGTCCCCGTCTGTAGTACTTTATCACGGCCTCAGCAAATTGAGTGGCCCATTTAATGATCTCTGAATCCTTGCAACCCAGCAGACACACACCTTTGTAACTCACAGGTGTTTTCTCAAAGAACACCGGCAAGGCTGACAAGTGACCTGAGCAACCACCCTACTCTGGAGCTCACACGGAGCAGCCTGTCCACTCCTTTGCTCAGTACACTTGACTTCGAATGTTTCCCCTCCTAGATTTATGGTCTGTCAGTGAACTTCCACCTGGAACCGACTGGTATCAGGGTTGGGGACCTGCATTTTTGCAGGCAGTTCCCAGGTGCCGAACCCCCCCACTGCAGGCCCAGCAATGTCCAATGCAAGATGCTCCCTGCGGTCAGAGGCCTAGCGTGCCACGGTTGGACTTGGTGTCTCGCTCCCATCCCGTTTAGGAGTGGGCATCACATCCTGAGGCGCCAGAAACAGATGTGCTTGCTCACAGGAAGTGGGGTGGACCACGGATTCCGGCTCTCCCCACCTCCAGAAGAACCTATCTGCTTTGAGGCTGACAGCAGTCTTAGCATCATGCTCTGGGAAACATAAAGCCATTCTTTGGTCCAAGAAGGGAAAACAGAGCTGGTAATAAGCCTAGCCCTCGGGCTGAGGTGACTTGAAGGCACGGCAAATGCACCGTCTCCACAAGGAGCCCAAGAAGCCCAAGAAGCCCCTCCCCTCAAGGCCTTTGTGAATGGATGGCTGGCACCCGCTGCAGGGCCTCCTTCCCGCCCCTGGTGGAGCAGGGCCCAACATCCCCATCTACACTCATGCCTCTTAGAAGCTGGTCACTGTACTGTGACTGGCAGCCACTAATATCTTCCTAGAATGACAAGTGGCTTTAACGTGACCTTCTTCCTCACTGCTGCTCCTGCAGCGAATCAAAATTCCCATTTTGGGGGTCAGGAAATATGAGAGTAGGAGTCAGAAGGTAAAGATCTACACACACAGTAAGTCGTTGCTGAATTTATTAAAATGACTGCCAAACGCTGTACTACATTCCCATCTAGTTACGATGCAACTTATCCTGGGAGTGAGGTCCAGGTGGGAAAGCAGTGTCCCTGGGGTCTGCGGAAAGGCCTCCGAGGGCCTGGTGCACCTTCCCTGGGCACTGGCCGTGACAGGTGCTGGCGGGTGGGTTACCAGGGGCTCTGGGCCACACCCCAGTTGCCTGTGGACATTTGGGATAAGGCTGAGCCACCGCGGCAGATGCTGGCCACTGTCAGCAGCAGGGGATATGGGCTTCTCATCCATCCTTTTCCTTCTACCGGCAAGGGGCCAGATCTACTCCTGTGAGAACCCACAGTCAACTTTATAGGAGCCACACGCTGGAAATAAAAATGTTGAACAGGGAAAGGGCATGCCCATAGAGTTTCAAAATAACCAACACCATCGATTCCTCAGTCCTCTGGGTCACTTTTCTCAGCCTTTGGGGAAATGAAAACATTAATTCCCACTTGTAAAAACACATGCAAAGCGAGCCACGTGGAGTGGTCACACTAAAAATATCCCAGTGCCTAATTTTCAAGGTACTTTATTTTTAAAACAGGTCACAACACTGAGCTTCTGGCCCATTAACGCCAATGTACAAGCTACAAATGCTTGCTTGGCAGCTGAGGGGCACTCTTTAGTAGCGTTTGAAAACCAAGTAAGAAATCTGTATAAAACAAGTAATCAAATAGTTTCCATAGGAACACAGATAAGTGTGACCCCATTTCCTAGCCTTCCATAATGTTCCATCCATGCCACCCTACTTACAAAGACATTTCAAAACTAGCAATTATTAAGTTAAGTGGTCCCCTCCAATCCCGTAATTCAAGCTACCCTCACAGTAACAGCTACAAGAATGGCATCTACACATTAATACGACCCGAAGCGCAGGCTGCTGGGTGGTGTTCCATCCCGCTCTCCCAGGCGCAGAACACCGGCAGAGCGCTGATGTCCTGCTCCTCCACGGCGGGCAGGAAACCGTGGTTCCGGACCTGCTGCATCAGTTGCCTGAGAAAGAGAAGTGGCACATTCAGAAACCCCGAGTCACCCGTACTGGACAGTCTCCAGTAACCGATGCGAGAGCCTGTTTCCCTCCGTGGCTGCTGCGCCGTGAGGAAGCAATGCGTATCTCTGAAGCAAGCATGTCTTCAGAGCCGTCTTCTCAGTCTTAAGGGCACCACAGGTCACGTGCATCATGAAAAGCAGTCTCACTACATACAAATATCTCAACTAGCCTTTTCTGAAATGTTATGCATCATAAAAAATCTCAAAATACTAATCTCTCTTACTGGAGAGGTTTTTCCATCCTTTTGCATTTTCTAAATTTTCTAGAGCGTATATTCTTAATATGGGGGAGTATAACTTAAAAAAATACCATGCTTAACTCTAAACCAAACAATTTCTTTCAACTAGAGTAAAATAAGAGCAAGCATAAATCTAAGAAGATACCTATTTTTTTTAAATTTCAGAGTACATTTATTAAACCTGGGGACAGTGAAACAAGGCAGGTTAAGGACAGAGGCAGCAACAGGAGCGCCAAGGTGGGGCTGCTCTGACTCCCTAGAAACCTTAAGGGAAAGAAATGAGCAGGGCGGGGCTGCTCTGGCTCACTGAGAAGTCAGAGAGGCCTTGGAGACAGGAACAAGGGTCAGGGGTCAGCTGAGGACGAGCTGCTGCTGCCCACTGCTCCCCTGGTCATGAGTCTGAGAGGGAAGACACACACTGGAGAGGGAAGAGCACGTAGGGAATGGTGTGGGCACGTTCCTGGGAGGGAGTGTGCCGAGAAGGCATCTATTCTCATCAGGCCCGTACACACGTGCTGCCACTAACCATGTCAGCCCTGACATCACATAGTAGATGGTTGGCCTCTGGAAGCCGTTGAACGTAGAAGCAGCAGCAACGGTGTAAGCACCCATGTTTTCAAAGAGCATCCAGTCCCCCACGTGCATCTCGGGCAAGGGGCAGCATTCTACGACGCGATCGAGGCCATCACATGTGGGTCCCCATATGCTGGACGAGTAATACTTCTCATCTGGTTTAGGCCTCTGCATTTGAGAGAGAGAAATACGCCTCATTACACCTGTTTTGACCAATCGTCTTACCTCTTATATACAGTATAAGAAAAACTAGCAGGTACCTTCTGCAGAAGGGGCTTCACGTGCGCATGATCATAGAGGATGCAATTAAATGATCCATATACTCCATCATTCACATAATACATAAAGGTTTTCTCACTCGACTCATCTTCATCTGGAAAGCAAGTTAGTCCAATTACTTTTCGTAACAGCTTTCAGTTACACAGGCAGTGCCTCCACCCTTCACACCTACCATCAGAGCCTGTTTGCTCCTTTAACACCAGTTTTTTGGCAATGATATTAACTGCAAGCGTGAAAGCTGATGCTACATAGTATCTGCCTGGTTCCGCAATGAGTGTCACTCCTGAGTCGGGTGGGAAATACTTGTCCAGAGCTGGGTTGATGACACTGGTGACCTATGAGACACGGACAAGAGCAGTTGGCCATCGGGGGAGCCATACAGAGAAAGAGCACAGTGCGTGACATGATGGGACAGAAATGTTTGAGCTGCCACCAGCAAACGGTCCTATCATCGAGCAACAGCAAAAAACTAAACACCTCCCTGAAAACCAGCCTGTTTAGCCCCGTGTGTCACCCAACTCCCCTCTGGATACCCCGTCTATCCTTCCTGAGATGCTGTGGATACAGTTGTATCAAACAGTGCAAGACAAATCTACTACCATTAACCGAGGTATCAAAGTGCCTAAAAATACTCTTACCTAGCAGAGTATGTGCCAACAGGATGAAACTATTCTGTCAGCCTCTCGTAATTTTAACAAAATTACCCTTTAATGGCTTAACTTCATTACATGACTAAAGGATGCTTTAGCGAGAGGAAATACGCATTCTAACAAAGCACATTTGGTATAAAGATGTACAAGTCTTCCAATTATGCCATTTTGTGCCAATGTCATCACAGGGCCTGAACTCTTGTCCCGCCAGTCAGCCTGCGGGGACTGGCTCTGCTGGAAGCCATCCCCTTTCAAGCTGCGGACCTGCCACAGCACGGGCCACGCGCTCATCACCACAGCCCTGCTTCTTCATGCAGTTGGTTGTTTTCCAAGACTTTTTAGGAAAACCAACTCATATTTTAGTTTAGAAAACCAAAGGGTATTAAACTCAATTTTAAATAACACAAGTCACTCAAAAGATGACGCCCAGACATTATTTTCACGTTGCACAGTCCCTTCTAGTATCAACCAGAACACTGAGGTTTGAAACTAGTCCTGAGGGACCTCCTAAAACAGCTACTCCAATACAGTGTTGCTATGACTTACCTCTTCAAATTTAAGCTTTACATCCTCAGATCCAGGAAAGCCACCACCGATATCTAGCAGATACATGTTGAAACCAACCTCAGCCTGGAATCAAGAAAATGAAGTTATTAATGCAACAGCCAGACACATAACAAGTCATGGAAAATGAACACAGCAGGCGGGTTTAGGCCTTTGCAATGGGAGCAACGCACTCCCGGTGGGGTTCCCTTATACTCACCCCCATGTCGAAGACACAGCGGGCATCGGAGATGGCCTGCACGAAGGTCTCGGCGTCAGTGCAGCCGCTCCCAATGTGGAAGCTGGAGCGGTAAGGAGAATACACCATGTCTGATCATTTGTGTAGACAGTCACTCACAGTGGGAAAAGAGCTGTAAAACCTACATGGCCTGACATTACCTGAGCCTCTACTTCCACACCAAGACCTCACCTGACACCGATGACGTCAACATTGAGCTCTTTTGCCCGTTCCAAGAGCAGCCTGCTGGTCTTGAGACTGGCACCAAACTTAACACTGAGACGACAGATTGCTTTGGAGTCGTCAGTGGCGATCCGCAAAACCAACCTAGTATCAAGAAGAATGCATCAGATTCGCGCGACAGGGCTTCACTAATCCAGGGGCTTCACGCTGCTTCCTGCTTTGCCTCTGGCCCGGCACAGACAGAGAAACCCGACGACTGGAAATTTTGACCATCTGACAACACCCAGCTCCCACACCCGCCCCCGCCCTCCCATGGAGGGTGACTCACTTGGCCTTTGGATGTGCCCTGGCAACTTTCATCAACTCGACTTCACTATCAAAAGTCATCATCTGGACTCCATTATTGGCAGCATATTTAATCTGGGACACTTGTTTACAAGGATTTGCATAGATAATCCTCTCTGGAGGCACCCCGAGACTCTGTACCAACTGTATTTCCGTCTGAAAGAGAGGTGTTACACTGTACGTGTGTAGCTGATAAGGAAAAGAAACAGACACACAGGAGCTTCTAGATTACATGCGTCCCCCGCCCCCAAGCATCTACCGCCCAAGACACAAAACCGAGGCCTGCCCGGCAACCGCAGAGCCCACTGCTTTCTACTCACCTTGCTGGCACAGTCAAACCCTGTCCCGATGGCAGCAAGGGTCTTCACTATGGTTCTGCTGTCATTGCACTTGACCGCATAAAAAGGGGTGACCCGAGGAAGAACTTTTAACCACCTCAGATGTTTCTTCACAATGTCTCCCAGGTCCGCAACGTAAAAGGCATCCTTATCATCCTGCAGTCAGAGTGGTCACAGGAACTTAGAAGCAGCCCTGCACTATCCACCCATAGCCTTCCTTCTCTTTCCCACTGTTCTCAATAGATCCTACTCCTCTCAGCCCAGTCACAGCCATGAATGTCACTATGATTGCTGGGAGACCCACAGCCAGTTAAATTCTAAATTCCTGAACGAGACCCATAAGGTCCACTGCACTCCCTCAGACCCCACTGAGGTTGCCCACTCAGCTGCCCGCACTGTCAAAGCAGCCCTGCCAACACAAACTCAATACACGTACGGAAGAAGAAACTTCGTTAAT
The DNA here is from genome assembly GCA_007922815.1 of Macrotus californicus. Lineage (NCBI taxonomy): Eukaryota > Metazoa > Chordata > Mammalia > Chiroptera > Phyllostomidae > Macrotus > Macrotus californicus. The sequence goes on along the minus strand of VMDR010006450.1, from coordinate 32,724 downwards.
TTTTTGGTCCAGGATGTCCTTGGCAGTAAAGCCTTCATCGAGGAAATGGCAGCCAAACTCTTCATCACTAAAGCTGCTCATGGTTTCTGGATGTTCGTCTGAGACACCACCAACTGCAAATTGGGTAGAGAAATTCACTTAGAAGCCTTAGCAATACTTAAGAAATTCTTAAAAAGGTTAACGTGCAACAGCCATGAATACTTACAAGGCAACTAAGATGGAATTTAAAGGAACTGTTGCCAGCTGCTCTTCACAAAGGCCGCTCTCCAGGAATTCCAAGTCCCGCAGAAGACGGGCCTTCTCTCGCTGCAGCAGCGGCACTGTCCTGCTAACACAGACATCCTCTTTAGGGACCCGGCATCACACGGAGAATCTGGCCCTCACCCGCTGGCGCAGGAAGCAGGGCTGCTCAGGGCTGCCCAGCTGGCTGCGCAGGTTTGGGAATCCCATGCACCTGGGCGCATGTCACACGAATTCTACCAACCTCTACCTTAGCGGAGGACACCGTATTCGACACCTTCCGTCTTTTTGAAAGCTGCCTCAAACCCATACACAGCACTCCACATCTCAATAAGCACTTTAAAGTTACACAGAATCTAGTAATAGGCATCATGGAAATGTCTACAGCTCTCAATTCACTGAGTGCTCTTCAGTCTCCTGAGATTTCTAAGAGCTAATGTTATTTTCATACTGGACACGTAGTTTTAAAAACTGCACCTTCAAATCAACATGTTTTATACTTGCTCTACCTGACCACAAGCCAGCATTCTTGGCCTGCTGCTGCCTACCAAATAGCCATTCTAGGAATCCCAACGGGCCCTCTAACTTTGCTTAGCCATAAACGACAGTCAAGTGAGAGGAACTTTGGGCATACTTTATGAGTAACAAAAATAAGCAAGTGTAAATGACTCATGAATAAGCACAAAGCTCGTAACAATCAGAGGCACTGTCCTTGGCCTTGGTAAAATGTGACTGTGGTGGATGTCAGTTATCTTAAACTCACTTAAACCTGCTGAACCCCTGCTGGGCACAGCGGACTCCACTGTGCGGCCGCCTCAGTGCCTGCAGCCCACAGGCAGAGGCCGGGCAGTGGCTCCGGGCCAGGGTGCTGTGGCATGGGTCACTGAGAGACCCAGGGCGACCGGCCTGCCCTAAGTCCAAGACCATGGTGGTAGAGCACGTGCTTCGAGACTCCACGAAGGTGACTCTTCAGCTTTGTCCACCTCCTAAATCACCGCCGACCGCCGGGGCAGGCAATGGACCCAGGCGGCAGGTCCACTCTGTCCACATAAATAAGCCCCAGCGTGCTGAAGGGGTGACAGGCTGGATTAATTGGGGTCTCTGTTATACACCCTTCAGGCAATGCTCAGGCTTAGCCTTGGAGAGTTGTCCTTCTAAATACGTCACTAACAAGCACACGTCGCTTTCCTGTACCCTTGTCTTCGATCCTCACCCCGAGGACTTTTTTAACCGCTAGAGAGGAAAGAGAGGAGGAAGGGCGCGCGCGCCGGCCCAGGAACCAGGCCCGGAACCGTTGGCCACCGAGGCCGCCCGCCGCCTCGGGGAGGCTGTATTTGAATAACCGGCGGCTGCGACGTTCCACCCAGGAACACCCCGGGCTCTGCACAGGAAGTTCCTTAAAAGGGCCGGTCGACGAGCACGACGGAGCACTTTCCTGCTGCCAGTTGGGTCACCTTCCGAGACGGGGGCTGACTTAAACGGGACCTGATCACACTTCACAGGTGAACTCAGTTCACCCGATTTCCCGGGTGAATCACGCCCAGTCTTCGCTCTTCCCGTCCTAAGAGGGGCCGCTCCCGCGACTTGCCCCGTCGGCCTTCTCGGGGCACCTCGGGCAGGCTCTAGCCGCGTCCCTAAACCGGGCTCCCGCGCCAGAAGTCTCTCAACCACTAGGCCACTCGCTCCTGAAACAGGCAATTCCGAGCCGGGGCCGGCGAGCTTTTATGGTCACAGCCGCTGCAGGGCTCTCTTGGCGCCAGTGACCCCTGCGGGCTCCGTGTCGGGCCTTCGCTCTGTCCGCAGGGGAGAAACCCCGACACAGACTTCGGGGACAACCAGCCAGAACGGTCACCAAAACCCTGTTCCCGCGAGCGAGCGAGCGAGCGAGCGGAGCCCCAGACCTGCACGGGCTCGTCCCGCCTCTGCTGCACCTGCCACCCGGCTTGCCACGTGGGCTTTTTAAAAAAGCAGCGGTTGAAGGAACCACCGGTCTTCCCAACGGCTTCCGGCTCAGCTGGAGCCCCACACCGGTTGGTGCCCGGCAGGCGAGACCAGGGCCCTCGGGACCGGGGGCAGGGCGGGCCGCGCCGCGGGGACAGCCAGGGGCCAACCCCTGCCTTCCCGGGGGAAACTGGCGCCCCGAAAGCAGCGGCTCACCAAGGTCAGGGGCTGGCGGCGGGCTCTGCGACCACGTGCCCCTCGCGGCCTCTGGCCGGCGCGCAGGGACACGTGGCCGACCCCCTCCTGCCTCCCCGCCGCCCGCTCGCGCCCCTCTCACCTCGCAGCGCAGGGGCGCCTCAGGCCGACCCCATGGGAAGGCCGCCGCAGTCACCCAGCAGACAGGACCGCCGACCGCCCCCGTCAGTGCCCGCCCGGCCGCCGGCCCGCCGCCTCGCTCCCACCCGCGGAGGACTGCCGGTCCGGAGTGGCGCCGGAGTGCTGGGAGAAGGGAGGCGGCGGCGGAGGCTGAGGGGACTGACAAAGCCCGACGCGCTGCTGCTCCGCTACTTATAGCGCCGCGCGTGTCGTCATGGAGACGCACCAGCTCAAACCAGCCGCGATCGGTTCCGTCCGGGAGTCCTGCGAGGGAGGGGGCGGAGCGCGGCGGCGGCGGCGGCCAACGGGGACCCGGCGGACGGGCGGGGGGCGCGGGCAGCTTGACGTCAGCGCGGGCGAGCACCGCCCATCCGCCCCCGGCCTCGCGCCCCTTCAGCCCTGCGGCAGGTCGGCGCACGCGCAGGGAGCCGCAGGCACCTCCCCCACCTCGGGCCTCGCGTCGCCGGCCCTGCGGCTGTCTCACGCAGGCGCACGAAGCCCCACCCTCAACCCCGCGGCCGCTGGGCGCCGACTCTGGGTTGGTCACTCGGCCTTGGGACCCGGGCCGCTGCCGCAGAATTGCAAACCCGGCCGCTGCACCCGTGCCACGCAACACTGTTCTTCCACCTGGCATTACGTGCCGTGTGTCCTTGGGCAGAGAAAGAAATGGGGCGAGAGCGGGCCACGTGGACCCCGGCACCTCCATTTCTGTAAAAGGGACCTGGAAATGGTTGTGGCGCCACTCTACTCTACCAGGAGGAGAGCAGAGACGCTGACAGAGGGAGCGGTGTGCAGAGGGGCACCCCGCAAGTTACCTGTGTCCTGAATCATGTTGGACACAGTGGTGTCTTCCAACAGTGGATGCGCGAGGACCAACGTGCGGTTTTGCTAAGCCAGAAGACTCGTGCAAGTGCGTTAGGGGATGATGGGGTAAGAGGGAAAGGGCCCCAAACTACCAAGCGGCTGCACCACCCTGTGCCGTATGGATGGCCCTCGTTGGTAACTAGACATCTTTCAGGGCAGCTGCGATCAGCACCTGGCACGTTTGAGAGTTACGTCAAGTCCCAACACACCAACGAGGTCCACGCAGTGAATACCTATGACAACAGCCTGGTAGGAAATTGGTTGCTCCAGGAGCGGAGCCAGTGCCTCCGGTGTTAGGACGAGAGTCTCATGATCTGGGCCATTCTTACTAAGTGTTATTCTTGGTAGATGTTAAAATGTAGCACAGTATTTTGCAGACCAGCCTTAAACAGGACAAGTTTGACAGGGACCCAACGTAGCCAACTACAGAGGGAAATCAACATGTAATTCAGGGAGGCGGAGCTTGGGCTGTGAGCCCTCTGTTGGCTTTCCTTGCTGCCAGTAAATAAAACCGACTCTCCACAACCCTGGACTGTTTTTGAATAGGGTACCCCGGGGTGGTGAACCTCTTGAGTTGGTAATATGGTTACTGCTGGCCCCAGAGAGGGGCTGAAGAAATTTTGGACTTTCTTCCCTCACCCCCATTTTTTCATTCCTCCCCTTAAAGATGAAATCTAACACACAATTATGATCCACCCTAGGGTGTGGGTTGCAACCAACCTGAGGGCTAGGGGTAAGAGTTAGAGGGCATGAAAAACTAGGTTTGGCCAAGCTGTGGGTGCAGGGGAGCCTGGAGGAGCTCAGTGCTGTAGCTCGGCCCTCATCCCAACTTGCTGGGTGATCTTGAGTAAGTTGCCTCCCTTCCCTGGGCCTCAGAGGAGGCCAGAGCAGCCCGAGGTGTTTACAGCAACCATAGTGGGTGAAGAGTTGTTGAGTGAATGAATGAGTGACTTAACTTCCTGGAGACCAAGAACCAGGGATTCTGGTGAGGGTGAGGGCAGTTATCTCCACCCTAATGCACTTAATTCCCAGGGAGGATGGGATTAACAAACCTGACACAGGAAGACATTAGAGGCTTGGGTGCTCAATGGGATGGCTTTGACTCCCTCTGAGCACCCTGAGATTTGCTCTTGGTATTTGTTCCCCTTCTGCGAGGAAAACATTTTGTTCCAATAACACAGTTTTCCTCGCACTCCGGAAGTCTCCCATGTCCAGTGCCACGGCCAAGAGGCTAGCATGGTCCGCACTGGCGCTTTCTGTGGCTCATCAGCCAGTCACTGCGAGGCAATACTTTCCCGCTATGTGGCCTCCTCCCAGCAGAGGGGACAAGATGTCTCTGCATGGGGGATCCTGGGAGCAGCCTGGCGTGGAGGGGAGGACAGCTAGCTCCTGTCCTGCCAGCAGCTTGCTGCTGTGTGAACTTGACCACTTCCCTGACCTTCTGTGAGCCTCTGCTTCTCCAGTCATCAGGAGAAGAGCTTGGGCCCGATCTAGGGTCCCTTTCAGCTTCATTCTGTGATTATATTTTAGATTTAGAAATATTAGCTGGAATGTAGAGTTCAGTTCTTGATTCAGGAACTAGGGTCTGTCTGACCCACCCCAAACATGTAAACTGCCTACAGGCTGCACTTTGCTCTGGGGAGGCCAGGCCATGCCCAGAGGACCCATCTGACCCAGATGGGGAAACAGAGGCAAGGGAAGGAGGCAGAGCTGCTCCCTCTGCCGGCCCTGCTGCCTGCAGGCAAACCACCGGAGAGGCTCTTGGCCTTGGGTCTGGGAATAGCAGGGCCTGAGTCACTAAATCTGGTTACTAAACTGGATTTGTATCCTCTGGTGACTAAACCTGGCCTTCAAACGCCTGGCGTTAATGCCGTCTGCATATTTTTGGTAGACTTTACCCTCTCCCTGACTATATTTTCCGTAGTGAGACAGCAACAGTAGAAGGTGCCTTTATGTGGAGTTGAGGCTTTTGTGTTTGGTGCAGACGCAGGAAAGGAAGTGAACAAAAACATCAAAATGCACATTGGACGTTGCCAGTAAGATCTGCATCCTCAGTCACCCCACCTAAGTTCTGGGACCCACTCCAGTTTTTTTCCCACTACTCTTAGCTCCTAGCTCATGAGGCAGCCCTGGCACCCCTGCCTTCTCTGGGTCTCAGGGTCCTCCTGAGACACGCTCTCTGGCTTGATTGGACTGGGTCGAAAACAGAGGCTCTTGCAGTCTGACCTGCTCAGAGTCTCTGACTTCTTTTACAAAGAGAGCTCTGTATAAACATGCTGACAACCACATTTTCTGACCCCAAAATGAGGACACACGTCTGGTGAAGGAGGTGCTTTTTGATTATTTACACAGAAGGGCTTATAAAGGTATACGGTGATTACAAATTCAAGGAGTCATGTGTAAAGTGGCATACGCAGTGACAACAAGCATGTACATATCTGTATATTCAATACTGGAATGTTTGACTTGGAGAACTTTCTGGAAAATGGGTTTGTATTCTGTCTGTGGTCATATTCTGCACCGAATTTTTTTCCCAGAAACATAGTAAGTGCTCACTATGGAGTGAGGCTCATGGCATCCAGCCACCCGGGGGCTTTGGGTGGGTAGGGCCTACCCTGGGAGAGTGGTGGAACTCAGGGCCCCTGGGTAAGGGCAACAGCCATGGGACGCTCTCGTCACATGCCAACGTTTGACTAAAAATAGTGTTCTAAAGCTCAGTCACTCACCCACACTCTAGCCTTGCCCTTGAATTGTTTTAGGTGTTCTGAAAATGCCATCCACCCTCTAAAGTGGAAAGTGTGCCGTCTTTGCCAATATCCAAATGATGAGCCCCAGGCACCGAGAGCTTCCGGGGAGGGCCTCCCCACCCTGAACAACAGGGGCGTCATCATCGGAGGAGTGGAGCATCTCCAGAAGTATCTGTTGGAAGCCAAAGACACCTGTGTGTTAGTAGAAGTCCCAGGATGTTTATTTTACAAAGCACAGTTGCATCACTGCCCCACCTTGCCCTCGCCCTGGGGTGGCTCCCTGGGAAGTTGCTGGGATGTGAGCCATCTGACAGCAATGAGCCAGGGCCTCCTGGAGCCCAGCAGGGCCCTGCAGCAGGTCAGCGGCCACCTAGTACATTGCAGAACAAAGGTCACCTCTGTCCATAGGTGGAGAAGCCATTTGTTTGATTGGCAGGTGATTTCAGCAATGCACTTTCTCTCACTGGCTGCCATCCCACTGGACCGAGTCTCAGTGAGCGAGCGTGTGCTGAGCTGGCACTCAGACATGCCGCCCTGCTAACGTGGGCCGCCGGCAGGACTGACGCTTTCCAATGTACTTGACTCATTCATTTTAAAGTCCTTCCCTGGTGGCTCTCGGTCTACAGGATAAAGTTCTGGACACTGCGGGGGTCTGCCTGCTCACCCCGCAGCCTCGCCCGCTGCCACCGCAGCCCTCCTAAAACCAGTCTGCTCTGAAGGACCCACCTGCCGGCCAGCACAGCATGGGTCACACAGCCAGGACACCTTGGGGCTCATCCCTCCTCTCCCCTCCCGCTCCCTTTGATGTTGAGACCACAAGTCGCTTGTCTTTATACCTCCAGTGCCCAGCCCTGTGCCTGGCGCATTCCATATTGTTCAGCTGAAGCCAGTCCTAAAAAATCTGTGATGTGTGGTTGCCACATGGCTGATCCGCTCATGAAATTTCTCCCCATGTGCTAAAGTTAAAGGGACAGGAGATTCTAAATAGACTTCGTTTGGTCATTTGCTCACTTGACACATGTTTATACCAAGAGTCACCTCTGTGCAAGGGTTGTGCTGGGCAAGCGTGAATTCTCTCTGGCTGCCAGGAACTGATGAGGCGGACATGGAATGAGAAGCGCCTCCTTTGTTTTATTTTCTTCTAAGCTCCTGGTGACCGCCTCTGACTCAACATGTCATAGCACCTCTGCTAGGTTTGCCACTGACCCATTTTTGCCAGAGCCCCACCCTCGTGGGGCCCCACCTTGGGGAAGCCCCAGATCAGTAAGAGTTAGGGAGTAGCGTGTAGAGGGCCCTTGCACAACCTTCTGGAAGGTGCATGCTCTGCCCAGGGTGGGGTGAGCTCCACAGTCTTGCCGAGTCAGGACCACGGCTGTCTGTCCGAACGTCCCTGCTGAGCCGCGGGGTGCCCTGGGCACGGGCGGCTGTGCATCTGGGCACCATCTGAAGGGGATGCCCGTTGTCTCCCTTCACGTAGCCTTTGAGCATCTGTTTCAGGTCAGGGTCCCTCCAGCTGCTAAGGAGAAAGAGTTGAGCTCACAGTCCAGAGGGGAGGCTGCGCCCCGGGCTTGTGTTCTGGTCACCAGGTATAGCCACGCAGGGTGCCACACTGGCATGTTCACTCTGCCCTGGCCATTAGACCCAGGTCGTGGAGAGGCCTGGCCTTAGAGAGGCTCCTCCAGGGGTGAGTTGGGGAGGGGCCAGAGCACCCAGGGCAAGAACAAGACTGGTGGGTGCACAGAGAGGGGACCATCCATATGTCCAGCTCACTGGAAGGGGGGACTGAGGGCTGGGAGAGGGGTCGTTCTGGGGGCAGCCACCAGCCCCGGGGTCCACTCCTTTGCTGTGCAGACAATTCAGCTCTGCAACGTCCCCCTTTGGCATGTCAGGCCGTGTATCACTCAGGGCCTGAGCAGGCGGTTCAGGAGAGGAACAGCTCAGGGGAGCTAGTTACAGGATTATAACATGGAAGAGCTGCAAGAAGCTGATGCCCTGCCCAGGGATGGGCCTGCAAGGAACCGAGGGCTCACAGCAGAGCAGTGGGCACCTGCGGCTGTCTGGTGGAAGCTGGGACTACGGAGCGGTGCAGACCAGAGGGGGCTCTGGTCAAAGCAAGATGGCCAATCCCATCCTCTGATCTCCTACCAGGAACCTGTTGGCAAGGGAGCTGGTAAGTGTGATCTTCAGGGCCAGCCCCTGCTCCGCCCCACCCCCAGGCACAGGGCCAGCCCCCGCTCCACCCCACCCCCAGGCCCAGGGCAGGGCGTGGCGGGGTCTGCCATTGGAACCAGACCAATGACCGGCACAGCCTTCTTCCCAGAGGCTTGCCCCATCTTCCTGCCCGCTTGCAGGACACTTTCTGGGAAGAGTTCCGGTGAACACAGTGGTACTTTCACATTGGCTTAAGCAACAGGGAAAATTAATCATCTCATATAACGAGAAGTCTCGAGGAAGGGAGGCTCCAGTTTCATCCTGGAGGAGCCTCACCAGAGACCCACCACAGACCCGGGTCTTTCCATCTTTCTCACTCCAGTGGCCAGGGTGATGGCCCAGCTCCCTCCTTCGTGGTTCCGGAAGGCCACCATGGCTCTAGCACCAGACATAGATGGGGCCAAGGGTCACGGAGACAAGGATAGAGCAAAGGCTCTATGTCTCTCTTTACCCAGGAGGTGCCTCTTCCCAGCACATGTCCCTTCCTGTCCCATCGGGCAGATTGTATTGCGTCCCCTTGTCTTCTCCATCCCCAGAGGGGCGGGGAGGACCTTCCTGTTGACCTAAACTGCTGACCATTTGCTGCCCGGCCTGGGGAGTGGGCTCAGGCCACACATGAAGAGCACGTTACATGGAAGACGCTATCTGTTGTGGGTGGGGTTGTCCCTCCAGAACTTTTAAGTTGGACCTTATCCCCAGTGGCTCAGGCTGTGGTCACATTTGGAGAGAGTGTCTTTCTCGGGGGAATCACATTCACTGAGGTCTTTAGGATGGTTCCTGATCCAACACGACCTGTGGCTCTCACAAACGGGGGGAATTTGACACAGAGACAGATGCCGATGGAGGGAAGATGATGGGGTGAGACAGGGAAATGCCATGTGATGATGATGGCAGAGGTCAGAAGATGCTTCCAGGAGCCAAGGAACCCAAAGATGCCAGGGAACCACTGGCTGCTCGCTGGTGGGGGAGGCCTAGAGCACACCCCCCTCACAGCCTCAGAAGGATCCAGCCCTGTCGACCACACCTGGATCTCAGGCCTCCAGCCCCCAGAACCGTGAGAGAATACCTTTCTGTTTTGTAAGCCCCCCGGCCAGTGGCTCTCTGTTATGGCAGCCCGAGTGGACTCCTGGTCTGTCTGAACAAAATCAGGGTGTGGCCGCCAGAAGGAAGTAGAGAATGGTGTGGCATAAGAGGCCGAGGAGAATCTCATATTTCTTCATGACCCCGGGGTTGTTGGAGAGACTAGCAGTTTTGTGCGTGTGGAGGGCTCATTGTAGAAGCTCGTACAAGTTAATGCAAAGCTTAGCAGGCTGTGGTCCCCCACACTCAGCAGCACTGTGAAGTCAGCCCAACAGACACCATCTTTTCTTGCCTCCTCTCTTGTACTGACGGCGGAGTCCAGAGCACCAGCGAGAACCCTCCCCTCTCCATCTCCAGTGAGCCAGACTCCTGGGAGCTGCCTTCCCTGGGGCATCTTTCTCTCCCTTGCTCAGCAAACTGTCCTGGCTGTGCTCCTGTGATGGCCTTTCCCTGCCGGGCCACTTCCCCCCAGCCCATACTTGCCATTCTGACCCTCTGTCCGCACCCCTAGGGGCAGCTGCCTCCGTTCTCCTGCTTTCCTCCTGCAGGAGCAAGGGTGGGTAGACGAATAAAGCAGGCGGGGCCTTCACGAAGGAAAAGGGTGGGTGTTGGCACGAGACAGAATTCTTCCCAAAGAATTCAGCGACTCAGTTAGACAGGGGCTTACTTAAACATGAAAGAGTATGAAATTTCAGGGTCTGAGTAAATGTTTTCACTGACAGTCCAGGGAGGCAGCTACTGTGGGTCAGTTATAAATGCCTTCAAAACTCAGCAGACGCCCTGCATGTCACAGGTCTCCTCGTGTCTGCTCCTCTCCCAGGGCCGCACCCGGAAATGCTCTCTGGCTGGGGCTCTCTGACAGCCCTGGGCTAGGCCGGGGCCTGGAAGGGCCAGAAGTCCCAGGAAGTCAGGCCCAGCTGGGCAAGAAACAGGAGAAAGAGCCCTGGCTGGGTAGCTTGGTTGGTCAGAGTGTCCTCCCCACACACCAAGGTTGTGGGTTCAATTCCCAGTCGGGGCACAAACAAGACTCAACCGATGAATGCACAAAGGAGCAGAGCAGCAAATCGATGTTTCTCTCTCTCTCTTTCCCTGTCCCTCCCTTCTTCTTTCTCTCTCTAAAACCAATTTAAAAGAAAAAGAAAACGAAAAAAAGTCTGGCCAGGCTGGTGATTTGCTAAAACCTCTAGAATGAGGCAGCATGTACCTTACTGACACGGATGTTTGCCTTGGAGCCCTGGGTCCCCTTGTTAGCCTCGAGGCATCCCTGAGGCCACCACAGGGGAAGCAGCTGGGCCCTCAGGGTGGAGCAGATTTCCCAGCTGATAACCTGCCAGAGCAAGGACAAGGCAGATAAAATCTAGCCTCAAGCTATGGAGTCACCGGCTGCCTGGCCTTCCCAGCTGAGGGCCTAAAGGCCGAGGACAAGGCCCTACCATCCTGGACCTGCAGAGCCTGTGCACATAACTGATGGCTGTTTTGCCTGGCTGCAGTGTGGAGTAATCGGTCACACAGCCTGTAACACGGAAGGAAGCAGCTATAATGTTCTTTCCCAAATCTCTTAGCCAGGCCCGCACCCTCCAGGCTCCGGGGTTGACGAGGTCAATGCGTAGTGTCTGGAGAGTAGACTCTGGGGACCGAGTGTGGATTGGAACCCCAGCTCACCCTGGCACATTAGTTCACTGGATCTCATCTCTGTGGATGGATCTCGTTTCTCCAGCTCTGAATGGGGAGAGTGGTAGGAGGCCCCTCCTAGGGTTGCCATGGGGTTGCAGCACCACTGATGTAGCCCCCATACTTGGTTTCTGAAATAGAAGCCTTTTAACGGCCCTTCCCTCCCTCCTCGACACAACACAACGTTGTCTGTACAATATTCGTTATTTTCTTGATTTGTTCTTTAGGTTTAAAACCAAAAATAATTTTCAGAGAAGCAGCTTTCATTGTAAAGATATCATTCAAATTAAGTTAAACATCTCAGGTACGAACTAAAATCTGTACTCACCGAGCAAAAACGTCACGTCTTACAGCTGGCACTTGGGCCGTGTACATTTTCAACACCACAGCTGCCCACGGACGGCGGAACCGCGGTGATTCAAGCCCGGCACCTTCGCTTTCGTGCCCCCTGTGATATCGTGGTTCATTGCAGATCTGTCGGGGCACTCGAAGACAGGAATTGCACCCGGGCTGAGTTCGAAACAGGGTGGCCGACTGCTCGGGGTTTTCATTACTGAAACCCGCAGCGTCCCAGGCACACGGGGACAAGTTGGTTAGCTCATGGGAGGACTGCAAACCGTGAGAAATCTCAAAGTGAACACACGCTGCCCAGTCCGTGGGCATCAGGCACCAACCGTGGAGCTGGCCGTTCTCTGAATTCATTTTGGAGTGGAGTATGACGTCCGTGAAAGGGCAAGTAGTGAGAACGTGAGGTCTACGAGTACGTCATTGAAATTCAGTCGTAACCTCTGCAGTTGTTGGGAACCAGGACTTATTTTCTGGGAGGGGCATTTTATCAGTGACGTTATTTAGAGTTGATGGGCCCGGTGGTAGTCACCAGCGGAGCAGCTCGTGGTCAGTGTTCTTGTGGTTTTCTAAACTGCAGGCCACGCAGGTCCACACTGCCCGCTCTGTCGTCCCACCCTCCTTAGGCCCAGGGAGCTCTCAGGTCAGCTGGCTGCAAAGTCTGTCCACCCTGGGAGTCTGGGCATCTAGCCATTATTCTGTCGGGCTGTTGGGCCTTGGACTTCAGAGGTCTGTTGGTTGTAGGGTCATTGGATAAGCTCTCGAGGGCTCAACAACGGTCAGTTCTCAGGTCTGCTTCTACATGCGCCTGGGGGCTTCCCTCTCCAGGAATACCTTATCCTTATCTCTGCTGACCAAAGTGTGCCCCATCCCAAGTCGTGCAGCCCCCAAGCAGCATTCCTAGGGACCTCTCTGTTTCAGGCCTGACCGGGACCCCGTGGCCATATCCGGTCTCGTCCAGTCTCTGCCGCTTTGACAAGGAGGAGAGTTAGCATCCAGGTGTGTGAGTTGTCTTGTTGCCCCCTGGTCCCGGGTCTTCAGGGCCATGTTTTCTCTTCGCTGCACCCACGTAGAGGCCAAACAATCTCCCATAAGGCCCCCTTTTCAGATGTTTGGGGTCCCATTCCATATAGACTCTTGGTGCTGACTTTAGGGCAGACACATGGTCCCAGGAGACATTTAAGTCCAGTATAGATCCTGGTTTGTGGGGTACAGCCAGCCATGGTTTGTGTCCTTCTGCTAGTGTCATGGTTAATAGTGTCCCCTTTGCCCTGGCTGGCGTGGCTCAGTGGGTTGGATGTCACCCTGCAGACTGAAAGGTCACTGATGCGATTCCTGTCAGGGCACATGTCTGGGTCACAGGCCAGGTCCCTGGTTGGGTGTATGTGAGAGGCAACCGATTGGTGTTTCTCCCCCCATCTTTCTCCTTCCCTTCCCCTCTCTCCAAAAAGAAAGAAATGAAATTAAAAAGAAAAAGAAAAGCGTCCCCTTTCACCTTCACCATGTCCTGGTTTGGCCAAGCCGTCCCACAATCTGTCCCTCAGGCAGCCCTTGCCTCCTGTCCCCCAGCCCTCCTCGGCCTCACCCACACTCACCCCACCCTCACTGGGCCACGCGCCCACCTCTACAAGTCCCAAGGCCCGCTGTCAGGCGACAGTGGAGCCCACGGCCTGAGTGCCATGATCATGCTTTCCACCCAAAGCAGCACCTTGCAGTGGGGCCAGGCACCAGCAGGAGGAAGGGGGGAAGCCACATGTGCCGAGACTCCTCGGTTAGGCTGTGGGGCAACGACCCCGGCTCTCTCACGCAGAGCAGGGTGCAGGGTTCATTGGCACATTACCAAATGCTACCTGGCAGCAAGGAAGGGTCAAAAGCATGAAAAACGCCATACCTTTTAACTGGCTGATCCCGCTTCCAGGACTGTATCCCAAGAATATACATTAAAAAGCCTATAAAGTTTTATGCACAAAGTTATTCACAAAGATGTCGTTGGTAATAACCAAAAATTGGAAACACCCTCAATATTCAGCAAGAATGGAGTGGGATGGTAATAAGGTTAGCTGTGGCCAGAGAGTGCAGGAGCATCCCACGTTCCCACCTATGAATGTCTTCTAATGGTACAGAGAGAGGTAGGGTTATATTGTAAAATAAAAGCACACATTTATAAAATTATGTATCTGGTGTGAATTTGTTTGTGGTAAAATATAGGTATCATAAAACCTGCCTTTGTAGCTGTTTTTAAAGATTTTTATTTGTTTATTTTTAGAGATGAGGAGGGGAAAAGAGAGGGAGAGACACATCAGTTGGCTGCCTCTTGCATGCCCCCAATTGGGGACCGTCCCTGCAACCCAGGCATGTGCCCTGACTGGGAATTAAACCAACGACCTTTCGGTTCGCAAGCCGGTGCTCAGTCCACTGAGCCACAGCAGCCGGGGCCCTCATAACCATTTCTAAGTGTCCAGTTCAGTGGCATTAAGGACATTCGCACTACTGTGCAGCCATTACTATTGTCCATTTCCAGAACTTTTCCGTCATCCCAAGCAGAACAGTGTGACTTGATACAAATACGTATGAATAGATGGGATTTTGATTCTTTTCAATGCTGTCCTGTATCATCTAACTTTTAATGTACAAGCAAATTACTTCGTCCATTTGAGACACCTTTACAGGGCTGTCTGGTGGGAGAAACACCATCTGTCTTCAAAATGACATTAGCACGGGGCGCCGCCCACGACACGGGATGATTGTGGATACTTACACTTGCCACGGTGGAATTTGACAAGAGAGTGGAGAAATAAGCATTCAGATTTCCTTCATCATTTTTAGGGTAAGCACACGCACCTTGACGTGCTCACGTGTGTACCTTGTGTCTTCCCCACCAGACCGAGCCTGGTCACTGCACTCTGAGAGGGGGCTGTCCTTTCCATTGTCACTTGCATGGCCCTCCTCCCAGTGTGGTGTGGAGGGGAGGTTTTTGGTAACATCTGAAAGGCGGATGCTAGAAACGTTATGCCCATCGTAGGCTCAGAAGGAAGAATTTTTTTTTCTTTTAAATCAAATATACAATAAGAAATTCCTGTACTCTGTGAATCTGTGGTAGTGCATTGGATTCCTTCCTTCCTTCCTTCCTTCCTTCCTTCCTTCCTTCCTTCCTTCCTTCCTTCCTTCCCTTCTGTACAAATATTCCCAGAGCACACTCCAGACACTTGCACACTTAAAATTTGGAGTCCGCGTCTTGAATTTCCAGCGGATTTGACCGCAGAGACTGTCGCTGTTTTGTTTCTTGTTTTCTGACCATGTGGCAGAGGATGTTCCGGTTTGTTGCCTGCAAGCTGCTCCAGGGAGGCAGCTCCCTTCCAGCATGCCTGTGCCTTCTACAGCCTTGGAATGAACCTGCCCTCGGGCTGCAGCAATGGGCCGTGGGGCCCGACCTGCGGGGCCAGATTTCCTTTGCCTGGATTGCTCCAGTAAGTTAGGTTCCGGCTCACTGGAGCGATAAGGCCCGGGAGCAAGGCAGACAGCCAGGGAACCATTCAAGCACACACTCCCAGAGAAGAATGACCGCTGTGGCCGGGAAAGCCGAGAAAAAGGGACATCGTGGGGGTTGCGGGGACCACACCAGGCTTATGCAGGCCACTTCCAGCTCCTGTCAGCACTGACCTGCCTCCCTCGGGTTCCAGGAGACTGCCCCAACTCCTTAGTCACCCTTTGCTTCATCTGGGTCATTTTGGTTCCTTGAAATCAAATGTGCCCTAAGAGTAAACAGGAACATTTTCCTGGGAGAATCATCTCTTCGGGATTGAATTTCTAGGATGAGAAAGATGTGCAAAGTGCAAAATAAGACACTGCCTGTAATTCCACTGTGTCTCCAGGATGTCCCCGTGAAGCAAGGCATGTCCTGGAGCTTGTCCTGGGCAGAGCGGACCTGACACTGTGGTACAGCCAGCAAGCTCCTCCCCATGGGACGCGGACCCCGTGCCCAGCCCTAGATCTTCTGACCGCAGTGAGACCTACAGGCTCTCACATGCTTGTGTGGTTCAGGCCGTTCTCGCTGGTTCCCTGGGTCCACATCAACACCCCTTGCACCCACTCCTGCCAGCGGGGCCACGGTCGAGGCCAGCGCCATCTGATTCTGCATCAGTGGCCTACATTTCTGCTGTCCAGCATGGCGCTACTCTGTGGCTCCCACGCACCTGAAATGTGACCGCAGTGATGGAGACACCGACTCTATAATTGCATTGAATTTTAATTAGTTTTCACGTAAATAGCCACGCCTGGCTGGTGGCCACCACATTGGATGCTGCCGCTGTCAGTCAGAGCTGTACACATTGGTGGCAGATGCACACAGAGCAACACACTCAAAGCACTTGCATTTTGGAGACTACCTGAACTTTCTGGGGCCATGCCTGCTTTCCACCCGGCCCTTTGAAGGCTGTGTTCCCGGGGCAGGACCTGGACCTGGGACAGGACCTTCTCGGAGAGTCTGCTAACTCAGCACTCAGAAGCAAGTGGGGACGGCTCCTGCAGTCACAGGCTGAGCGCCTTTGGCTCCGACCAAGCTCCTTTGGAAGAATGCACCCCTGTAACTCTCCAGGGAGGTGTCATAAATCACTGGAATCTGAGAGCCACCCCATGATATAATTTTAACTTTAAAACCGCTTTTTTGTGCTGCTGGACAAAGGCAATTCTCCCTGCTCATAAAACCAAACCCTTCATTACACTAAATGGACTCTCGTCCACCCATTAGCTTTTATGAGGCTCACATTGACCCTCATGAAGGTTCCGGAAAGATGCTGAGCTGCGGATTCGAAGCCTACAGGAGGTGTGTGTGACACTGTCACACCTCCGTGAAGTCACACGTGGCCAACTCCCAGTGACATCACTGAACGCAGCTCACAGAGCGGCCTTGTAGCCCGCAGACTGCAGGGGGGGATGGCTCCTGGCAGAGTAATTGCACCTGTGCAGGTAGGCCCTGCAGCTCGGGCGGCAGTGCCAGGACCTGCCACCGCCGAGGGCAGCTGCCCCACACCGGGAGTCACAGGCCTGCTTCCCGGCCTCAGCTCTGCCACCATCTACTTGTGTTACTTCAGCCAAGCTGTTCCCCTCTTTGGATCCTCACTTTTCCCGTCTATAAAATGGGAGCTCAGGAGGACAGACCCGACAAGCTTCAGGGGTCCTGGCAATGCCGACTATCTCCAGCTCTGAAACAAGGCGGGGGGCGGGGGGGGGGGGGGGGGGCGGGGAGCTTTGCCCAGGGAGTGGGGTTGGGCAGGAGCTCCAGCCCCTGGTGCACAAGCAGAGCTGCCCCTCCAGCACTTTGCAAATGCCAGCTTTACACCCACCCTCAGGGAGAAGTGAACCAGTAACGGGTGGGCTGGTCACCGGTGACTTTGGCCAGAGAGAACCTTTCTCCTCTGAGAAGGGCCTTGGTTTTACAGCAGACAAGCTTGGGCTTAGTTCCCAGCTCCCGCTGAACGTTTCATGGCCGTCAGCAGCTTCCTCGTGGGTGAAGTGGGGACAGCAGTGCCCACCTCACAGGGCGGCGTTTCGAGGCAGCCTTCACTTCTGCCTTCGACTCATAAAATAAGGGTGATAACGTTGGCATTAGTCAGAGTGGGTATTCAGGTGCTAGGATCCTGCCAGTTGTTCAAACATTGAAATATGAATAATTCTGCAGCCCTGAGCCCTCTGGCTGCTCGTCCCCCTCCCTGGGGACCTCCCTCCCCGTCCACAATTCAGTACTGAGAGCTGCCGCCTGTCCCTCTGGGGCCGTGGGAACCCTACTTCCCTCCGACTGGCCAGGGTCTGTGTGATGCCAGGTGTTAGTGTTTTTAAATGAATGAACTTCATTTTTTAAAAAGCAGTTTTTATACTTACCTGGCAGGGGAGACACCATGATCACGAAGGTGCGTTTCCCAGGGCGAGGCTGATCCACTGCACTCTGGGTGTGCTGACCCCTGCGATTTCCCCAAATGTGGGAAACTCCACTGCATAGTTTGTGGTAGTGGGGGACTGCGTTCGCCCTGTCCCCTGGGGAAAAAAATACAAAGCAGTTTTAGGTTCATAGGAAAATTCAGCAGCAAATACGGAGCTCCCACCCGCCAGCTCCCTCTCCCCACGATTAGCGCCCTGCGCTCCCGGGCTCCATTTGTTGCAGCTGCTGCTCTGCCGCGGAGTCCTCAGGGCGCACTGTTAGCTGAAGTCTCACCCTTACATCAAGGCCCAGGTTTGTGTGGTTGCTCGGCTGCCGCATGTTTCTAAAGTTTTATTTATTTATTTTTAGAGAGAGGGGAAGGGAGGGAGAGGGAGAGAAACATCCATGTGTGGTTGCCTCTCGTGCGCCCCCACTGGGGACCTGGCCCACAACCCAGGCACGTGCCCTGACTGGGAATCGAACCAGGGATCCTTTGCTTCACAGGCTGGCGCTCAATCCACTGAGCCACACCAGCCAGGGCAGCCATTTTTAATATTGCCCTTGGAATGATAATAATGGCCAATGCTTCCTGAGTGGCTGCAAGCCAGACACGCATTGTTCTAGGTGCTTTCCATGCGGCCTCGTTCAAGCCCCACGGGCTTTAGATTTCGTTTGTTGGACGAGTCTGCTGTCCTGGCATGGAGCGTCTTGGTTAAATATTAGGATCATCTGCAGAACTTTTAAAAGTACCCCAATGCCCAGGCTCAGACTATAAAAGCAGAACATTTTTGGGGATGCAGGGGAGCCTAAGCATGAGTCTTAAAACCCCCAAGTGATCTTAAAGTGCTGCCGGGAACAGGCCCACTGCTCTGAGCCCTGCCCTCCTGGTGGAGGCCTAGGGCCCAGCGGGAGCGCTAGGCTTGGTAGAAGGGCAGATCCTTTGGCCCCACCCCAGACCCCGAGAACCAGAACCTGCATTCTGACAAAACCCAAGGGATGTGAGCTCAGAGCCACTGGGGAAGTGAGGAGAAGACCTAGCCCAGGCTCTCGGTCTTCTGCAGGTTAGGGCTCCTGTCAAACAGGGTGAGTCACATCACATGATCTTCTCCTGCGTTTCCGGGCCCTCCATCTTCGTAGCCATCCTTGCGACAGGGACCGGGCACCCGCCCTGTGTCCACGTGTTCGGATACTACAAAATCATCCAAGATCTACATACAAAAAAGAATGTGCTGTAGCTCTGGCTGGTGTGGTTCAGTGGACTGAGTGCAGGCCTGCGAACCAAAGGGTCGCCAGTTCGATTCCCAGTCAGGGCACATGCTTGGGTTGCCGGCCAGGTCCCCAGTTGGGGGTGAACGAGAGGCAACCACACATTGATGTTGCTCTCCCTCTCTTTCTCCTTCCCTTCCCCTCTCTCTAAAAATGAATAAATAAATAAAATCTTTAATAAAAAGAGAATGTGCTGTAATGGTATCTCTGTGTGGAGAGAGAGAGTTTCCCCTTTCCTATTATAAAAAATATCCTGAATTTAAAATTGTGAGAAGTTCGTCTTAATTTGATTTGATTTGGGTCTTCTTTTTCAGTTCACCTTGTTTGGACAGAAAGTAGAACTTGACCGAGGTGGTGGTGGGTCTAAGCATTTGTGTGATTATTGACTTTGCCCTAAAGAAAACAGCAATCAAACTCAGGGATTACCCGCACCCCAAAGCCACCTGGCTGCACTCTCTTTGTTTACTAAGTTCTTCGTTTTTTATCTAAAAAGGCTTATAGTTCACAAAACACTGTTGGGGGCGGGATGCTCTCCAACTCTGTTCCATGAAGCAAGAACTGTGTGAAAGGTGCGGGCACTGAAGTGCAGGGGAATCCCGGACAGACAGCTGGACAAGTGTGAGTCCAGGCTTCCTGATTCTCCATCACAGCCAGCAAGGATCCTTCCTGACGTGCACAGCTGGAGGCCCAGCTAGCGGTCAATAACTACCTAGAGGCCAAATGAACACATGAGGGTAGGGGAAGTCCCTCTCCGTTTCCCCAACCCTGAGTTCCGGAAAACTCTTGTAACAACATCAGCAGAAATGACCAGGCACGAAGGTGTTATCTGCCTTCAGTGACACCCAGTTCTGTCTGCTTCTTTTGACACATGCAGGCCCACTTTCAAGATCTGACGCCAGTCTGCTGTGGGGAGTTGAGAAGGGGCTTCATGGCACTGCCCCACCCCCATACACCCGCTAAGGTCAAGGATGAGAGTGGGCCCAGCAGGCTGAAGGGCCACGAGATGCAAGGTGGAATGCCAGGAGAAGGCTGATCAAGGGCACCTGAAGTGTCAGGACCCACACTTGGGTCTCACAGAGAGAGACACAGGCAGACCCAGGGGTCCCGGCTGAGCAGGTGGGGTGAGAGCCTGGGAGGTCTTGGGCCCCTCAGGACCCGTGGGCTGGTGGGGCCATTCTTTTCTTTAGTTTTTATTGACCCGTGACAAGCTCATTCGAACATAGGAGCCAACCCGGTTTTGTGAGCTGTTTTGGGCAATGGCTGCCTTTCCTGGCAGTGTTTCTACAGGAAAACACTTTCCAAATTCCAAATAACCAGCTTCCAAATAAAATCTGAGAGTACAGCCCCATATTTTCAGTTCTGAAAGTGGGGTGCTGCAGGGTGCCAATGGGAGGGGAAGTGCCAGACGGGGTTCCCTTCTGCAGATAACACCATCCATCCCCTAAAAACGGTGACATGGTCCCATTTCCATCCACTGGACGTCAGTGCCTTCAGACAGGCAGATGCTCTCCTGGGACAGTGTCAGCCTGTCTGCCAGAAGAGGCCCCCATCCCGTGGGGAGGAGCAGGCGCACTGCTGTGACCCCAACCCTGGCTGGGTGGGCGTGGGGGTGGGGGTGGGGTGAATAATGCAGTATTTCTGCCTTGACAGGGCAGCCACCTTGTAGAGAAGATGAGCTCGGCACACTAATGACCATGACCCAGGGTGGGAGGGAGGACTGTGGCTGTGGCTGTGGCTCCGGCAGCAGGAGGGGAGGCTTGGTGAAGGAGGGGTGCCTGAGCTGGGAGGTGGACAAAGCCCCTGTGGATGGCCATGATAGTAAATAGCACACCCTGTCAGGGGCCAGGATCTCACAGCTGACCTGGCGACAGAGCCTGCGCTTTCAGAGACCCCCAGCTACCAGCTGGGGGGAGAGCTGAGAGGCGCCTGGGGCTGTTGGGGGGTGGGGAGCCAAGTCCCAGGGTTGCAGGTGGGTGGGGCTTTGAATGAGCTGATCTGTGCTTGAAAAGCCTTGTGCCCTGGGGTTCTCACCTCACTCCAAGATCCAACAGTTGATCCTGGAAGGTGTGGCCCAAGGAGCAGGGGCAGAACAAAGTGGGGGGCCTCAGGGGAAGGAGCGAAAGGTAGGGGCTGATATATCCGAACTTGTTAAAACTGAAGTATTGTTGTGCAAAAATTCTTATTTTTTAAAGAGACAGTCCAATAGAAAACGATGTTAGTTTCTCTCATATTTGCTATGCCTGAGAGAAGCCTGATCGTTCTGGCTGTAGGACCACACCCAAGGGTCTGCCCCTCACTGACTGGCCCTGGGGAGGGGTCTCCTAGTGTCCCATGCCCGAGCGTGCTTGCAGTCCTAACTCAGACAGGGCAGGTGGGATCCTGGGACGGCAGGGCACAAAGGCTGAAGGCCTGGGGCACGTTAAGCCTTTAGCAGGGAGGGGTCTGAGTTTCAGGATCTGAAAGAGACAAGAGCCACATCCACCGCTGGTGAGAGGTAGGCTGTCCCCTAGGACTGCGGAGAGCAGCCTTGGTGACAGCTCTTGGGTGTTGCAGTGACCTCAGCAGGGCACTACAGAGCCAGGTTGTGGGCAACCAGGAAGAGAGTTGGCTAGCCCCGCGATGACAGAATGTGGCCGTGGTCCGGCCAGCAGAGGAGGGCGGAGTAACGACACTCACCGAGCATTCGGCATCCGCCAGGCCCTGTGCCGTGGGCTTCTGTTCATTAACTCGTCTCATCTTTGCAGCAACTCCTTCTACTGATGAGGAAACCGAGGCTCGAAGAGGTCAGGACTTGCCCAGGATTACCCGTGAGGGCAGAACCGGAATTCAAATCCAGGCTTGTCCGGCTGCAGCAGCTGCGTGGGAGGGAAGACACTGGAGCACCCCGAGCCTGAGGGAAGGAGCTCTGCCTCCCGAGCAGAGGCCGCTGAGACGGGGCGGGGGTGTTCGGAGGGTCGGACAGTGACAGCCTGCTGCTGGGCCCCTTGGGAACCACGGTCCTTTCTGAACTCTGCGCATGACCAGACCTCCTGAGGGCGCTCCCTGTTCATTCCTGCTTCCAAGAACAGCAGCTGTCAGCTTGACCTGGCTCCTCAAACAGTAAAAGCTCTTTACTTACCTACCGCTGCCCTTGGCAATGCCATTGTAGGATGGGTAGCTCTTCCTGTGAGCAAAATGGGTGCCAGGTGTCAGCTGGCAGAGTGACGAGGTCACGCACCTTTGAGCCTGAACTTGTTTGGAATCCTGGTTCTGTGGTGGGATGGCATAGGGGCTGTTTCTACAGCTCTGTTGTCCTCATCTGTCCAATGGGGAGAGCAGCGGAGTTGCCACGACCACTCACGTGGGGCGAGGGCACAGGCCAAACAGCTGCTGGCACAGCGCCCGGCACCCAGTCGGGGTTTGGTGGAGCCCCTGTTCGAGGGAAGCGGGACCCCGCTGGCCAAGGCAGTGTGGAATCGGAGAGTGGGCTGTGGGCTCTGCTCAGCTCGCCTGAAGACAGGCTGTGCCCACGGGAGAAGCACGTGAGTCAGCCCAAGTAATGTGCCGTATCGCCTGCCAGCCACACACCATGCATTTAACATGGCAGGGCGCTGCTGCCACGGACGGAGGCCTCTCCTCAATCACGCCCCGGGGCCCAGCAGGGCCTGGGATGGGTGCTCAGTGGTCTTGTTCAGGCTCAGCTGCTAACTGCTTTGGGGCCTTGGGCCTCACTTCTCAGTGTCTCCCTCTCCTTATCTGTGAAATGGGGATAATAGTCCTTACCCACCTCACGGGGCTTGTTGCAAGAATTAATTAAAGTTTATGAAGTCCTTTGAGTCCCGGATAAAAGGCGCCGCAGCGGCACAAAGTGTTATTATCACGATCCAGGAGGCTATAAAAGATCATTTTGCAGGAAAAGGCAAAAATTTAATTTCTATACAAGCAGAAACAAGGGCAGATATAGTCATAGAAAGTTTAACAGAAAAAGTCTAGAGGTTAATTTATATAATTTTTAAAAATTACAACACGTCTTCTCCTTACCAATAATCAATGCAGCGTGGTAATTACAGATTCCAGGCGCAGGCCAGCAAATACTCAGCATGAGGGCCCTGGGTCGGGACCCTCCCTGAGGTCCCTCCTGGGGCCCACGGTGCGCGTGTCATCACCCGGGGTCTGAACACAAGGAGGGGACTCCAGCACAAACTCCAGAGCCCTCCCCTGGCTGTCAGCCATGAGGAGAACTTGGTGACATTCTAAGTCCCCTCGGCACATGGCCTTTAAGTGGATTTGAGATGCCATCACTAGGGGAAACTGAGGCATAGGCTAGGATCAGGTTGTTAAAGAAAAATGAGGTGTTGCCATCCTGTGTTCTAGTTCATGTTCAAACACCCATCTCCCCCCCAAGACCACCCAGCCAACATCACTAGGCTTCTTTCTCCAGACGGAAGAAGGAAAGACCATCTGCACCTGCTGCTGAGCTGCGTCAGGCAAATCAGTTACCGTCCTTGACAGAGTGGACGGATGACAGATAGATGGGGCTCTCAGACGGAGGCCTGGGTGCAGAATAGCTCTGTGTTGCCGGTCACTTTCATCTCTCCTAGAAGCCTTTCCACGCGTGTGACTAAGTCCCGGCTAGGAGCCCTGTGGGGAGTGGGCAGGACGCACACAGGCCCTCGAGATGGTCTTCCACTGGGAGGCAGAGGCAGTGTGGGGTGACCCTGGGCTTGGGGTCTGAGGACGCCCAGACTGATTATAGTGCTGCCCCTGTCAGCTCTGAGATTTGGGGTGAGTGCCAGGCCACTCGGTCAGTGCAGGAACACACGTGACACGGAAATGGAAAGGTAACTTTATTTGATTATTCTGCTCCATGGCAGGCGCACAGAGTGCAAGGTAGGAAGAGCAGTCACTTCATTTCACAACTTACCTGGCAAATAAAAGAATACATTGAGACTTGAAAATTACAGCATGTGTTTGGGGAAGGGTCTGCTAGTGGAGGTCTGCTAGAGGAGTTGGGTGGGGGGGGCGCCCGTAAAGGCAAACCTGGGAGTGGGGTCCGGGACGCAGACCCCAGGACCAGGCGCGGGGCCCAGCCGACCCACAGTGCTCCCTCTGGGCTGTAAACAGGGAAGAGCCGACGACTCCTGGTCACTCTTTTCCATGCCTCAGCTTCACCACTCCCTCTCTGTGACTTCAGGAGTATTCCCTTCCCCTGGGCTTTCCTATGTGGAGCGTGTCATCCTTCTTCCCAGAGTGTCATGGGCCCTTGGCTAAAATACCCCTGTAAACGTGTCTGGCCCTGCCGGAACCCACGCCACCAGCTCTGGGCCACCTCCTCGAGGAATGTGGTTTTTCTAATTTTCTTCATTGATTCCCCGCAAGGAGTCTATGAGGCAAAGTGTTAGGATGTTAATTTTAACTCCAAGAAACATTTTCCCACTAAATCTCCTCCTTCTGGAAAAACAGAAAGATAAAATCAGTGACGTCAGGGCGCGCAGAGGTGGACCCCCTCCCTGGGGGTCCGAAGTGCACGAAGCAGCCGTCTGGCCGGGGTCGGAGCCTGAAGCAGGAGCTCCGAGAACACCTGACCATCAGGAGGACCCAGACGCTCCGTCATCTCCCATGGTGCTGGCATTCCTGGGCAGGTGACTAAGAGCCAGGGAGGGAGGAACACCTGGGGACCCAGACGGTGGGGCTGCGACCCCACCAAATATGGGCACCCAGAGCCGGCCCCCCATTCTGCCTGGTGACAGACACACGAAGGAGGGCAGTCCCTGAGTGTTCAAATGTGAGGGGTTAATTGAGCATGGGAGGGGACTTTTGAGATAGTCTAATTTGACAGATCAGAAAAGCTAGGACTCAGAGAGGCCCGAGGACTTCCCTGAGGCCAGGTGGCACCCAGACGGAGGGGCACGCTCTTCCTCAGGAGGGAGGGTTGTCCCTTTGTCCCTGCTGCCTGACCCGCACCCATGGCCACCCTACCCGACACACGGCTTTTGACGGGCTGGAGTTCTACCTTGGTGTGGCTGTGTGCCACTCTGGGGGACACAGGGGCTGCCCCTCCTGCTGTGCCCCTTGTATTCGGGAAATGCTCATCTTGGTTCTCAGACTCCTCACTCAGGCCCATGATAAAATCTGCAGAACGGAGCCCCCACGTGACGGACGAGGGTGGTGAGTCTCTGCGCGGTTGGGTGGCTTGCCTAAGGCCACATGGCCCGGCATGGCAGAGTCTCGATTCCCAGCCAGGTCCCCTGGGCTCCACTCCCACAGTCTCCCCATCTTCTGCCACCCCCTTCTCCCGCCGCCACCGCAGCCCTTCTGGGAGGAGCCCCTGTCCTCTGCCCCTGGAGGCAGAGTCTGAGACGCTCCTGTCTGTGGGGGTGGTGGGGGCCAGGGGCCTGACAGGCCTGATGGTGCACCTTCCCGGGCTGCCGGCTGTGCAGGGGCCCTCAGATGGCTGGGTTGCCTCAGCTCGCGCTAACCCACGTTCTGGGGCCTGGCGCTGGGCCCATGGCCCGTGGTCTGCACGAGGTCCCTGTGGGGCTCTGACCCTCTGCCTGGGACAGGGAAGAGGCTGCAGGGACGTGGCCCCAGCCTTGGCAAGACCTCCTGACTCAGCAGGCCCTGTCTGTGATGAATGGAAAGAAGCCTGGCCGGACCTGCGGTCCCTCAGACCACTGTGTACTGGGCAGAGTGGACACACAGGATTCTGGGGGTGCAGGGTCCTTCTCTGTCAGAATAAAAGGCTTGTAGGTGCTGATATGAGGAATGAGAAAAATGTCCATATTCTGCTGTGGAAGAGATCTCCAAGATGTTTTGAGAGAAAGAAGCGTGGTGTGTATTCAATATGCTAATTTGAAATTATGTATGTTATTTGCGTATAGATTATATAATATATATACAAACACAAGTGATATACATAGACATTCAATATGTAAATGCACTAAAAAGTTATATTTGCTTATTTTTCACAAAGAAACAGTGCAAGAGTGAACCAAACATCAATTTACCAAGGGCTGCCCGTGGGAGGAAGGCCAGAACAGGGCTGGAGGGGACACGGGTGTGGGAGCCGCACCCCCTGCGTGTGCCCTGACTCTGCGGTTAAAGAGAAAACTCCTGGCCCGAGATGAGTCGCCTGTGCCCGTGACGGCAAACCTAGCCTTAGTACTGACCTATTGCAGGTATTAGCCTTGTCCAGGAAAGCAACTTAATCCGTCAGGATCAGTGAGGTTCTCTGTCACGTGGGCCCTCTCCACCCTCTGTCTGCCCCAGCCCCCCAGAAAAACCGGGGCGATGTGCCTGATACGACCACCACCGCCCCCTGAGGGAAGGGAACCTTGCCTGAGACCATCCTTTCTGCTCTTTGGCTACTAATGTTCTTGGAACTGTGAACATATTTTATGCAATTAAAGAAACAAAGGTAAATCAGGAAGAACAACAAAGTTATTCATAACAAACAAACACCCTGGCTCCACAAATGTTTGTACATCATGCGGTGGCAAAAGCCCAGAGAAGAATGATTTCCAGTGACCGTGGCGTCACAACCCCTGAGGCACCACAGCCCCCGAGGACCCGCCTGGGAGCCTTGCCCGAAGCGGCGTCCGAGGGGCTAGCGTGGGCACTGCCGTCCTGAACGGGTGCAGAGGGTAGAAGGACAAATGTGGGCGTGCAGAACCAAGGTTCTCGGCGTAAGAGAAAGCCGAAGCAAGCTGGATGCTACGTCCAAGACGGTGAGTAAACGTGTCTGGACTCGGAAATCTCTGAGCCTGAGAGTCCCCTGGGGAGACCCCGGAAGATTCCAGCAATCTCTGCTCCCCACTGGCCCCTAGTGCATCACTGTTGCCTTTGCTAGTTTTATGGTCTTGGGGGGGAACAATGCTCCCCCGGGCCCTGTGCGCCTGTCACAATGGAAGGGCCTTTGGATTCTTTTGAAAGGCCTGAGACGGCCTGGGGATGAGTCCAGCCGACAGCAAAAGGGCTTAGTAGCAGGGCGGGCTCTCATGCTGGGGAACAGCCTCCTCTTCCCTGGCTGAGCAGAAGTGAAGACGCAGCAGAGTAGCTACTGTTCTGTGGGCCCTGCTGGGGGCTGGGCAGCACCTTGTGTCATCTCCTGGAACCCCCGACATACAAACGGGGTGGCAGTCTCCATCCTCCGCAGGTGGGGAAGCCGAGGCTCTGCGAGAAGAAAGGTCTGGCCCTTCCTCAGGTCACAGCGATGATGAGGAGACGCGACCCCGAGTTAGAGTGCAATGCTGCCCATTAGTCATGGAGAACGGTGATTGAAATCCCCATCGTTGCGCTACAAGCCCGGAAGAGGACAGCCACCAGCTGGAACAAGAAACATTCTCTGAAAAGGAACTTCTGAACTGAAGCTACCGGTACCAAGTTTTGTTTAGAGCCAAAGAATAGATTTTATTGTTCTTAGCCCAGTGGTTCTCAACTGGGGGTGGCTTTGACCTCCCAGGACACATGCACAATGTCTGCAGACATGTCTGTTGTCACAACAGGGAGGGGGGTGTGTTCCTGGCGTCTCATCTCCCCAGGCACAGAGCAGCCCCCAGACAGAGAATGATGGGGTCCCCAAAGTCAGCAATGCCCAGGCGAGGTAACCCCTCTGTGGTGCGGCCCCTGGAGAGGGCCTCCCCCACCAGACTAGTCTCTCTTTTCCCATCTCGAACACTCCATGTTGAAGGGAGATGCTCTTAAAAGTTTCCACTTGTTTTTAAAGGGTTCCGGAGCATCTCCATTGGCAGCAGAGCCAGATCAGTTACAGGGGAAGTGTCTCTTTCATCTCTCCAGGAGGGTGGGTTGCCAGAACCATGTTTGGGAACGCCACGTGGTGCTAATTATTCAAATGGGCTTCTCCTCTGAGAATCCGGTCTCCTCTGAACTTCAAACGTCTTGACCAATACTAATTTAGCAGCGGAGCCTGGTAGGGAGGTTCTATCTGCTCCCAAACCAATTAGTTGAACTCCAGGCAAGTTTACCAAACATTCTTCTTTGATCAAAGTATTTTATAATTTTCAAAGGGTGTGATGTGCTTGCCATTTGTCTTCCTCTGACATTAATTTATAGACCAAAAAGGAGAAGTGTATCCCGATTTGGGAGATGGCGTTTCAGAGTCAGGTTTAAAACGCTGCAGTTTTCACCGTCGGTTCTGTAACTTGGCAGAGAGAAAAGAAGAATCCTGGGGTCCCGAGTGACCCTGCCAGCACTCAGAGATCAGAGCCCCAAGTCCAGGCTTCGCCAAAGGAGAGAGATACAAAGTCCCTGTGGGTCAAAGCAAAACGGCACCCATGACAGGGTCAGCTGTGGGCGGCTGTGGTTTCAAAGGACCCCCTGAGCACCGAGCGGCCCCAACCGCATCCCGCCCGTTGTCAGGTTCTGGGGCTGCCAGAGAGCAAGGAGATGCATCCATGCCCTCTGGTTCCCTATCCAGTGGGCAGGACACACGATGCACTGGACAGTTACGGAGTTTGGGTGTGCCTGTGTGCCGCAGCCCCCCTCCCGTGGCAGAGGGTCCCAAACCCACTACTCTCTCCCCTCTGCTGAGTGGCGAGTTCCACGCATGCTACAGACCCACAGGATGTGCCAGCTCACCCTGGAAGCCCTCACTGCCTCCCAAGCGGTGGCCTGTCTGTCTGCTGAGCGGCTGGGACTCTCTGAGCTCTCTCTACAAGGGCGCTTGGTTTGTCTTTCTGTTCCCACACCTTCCCCCAAATGTGAGCTCCGTAAGGTGGGACCCTGGGGCCTTTGTCTGTGGATCCCTAGCACGTGGAAGGTACTGGATAAGTATCGAATGAAACCTGGGGAAGTCAGGGTGGAGAAGAGTCCAGGTGGGTAGGGGAGCACTTCTCAGCTGATGCAGTGTTATGACTGTTTGCGGTAGAGTCTGGGCATTTTCCCCTGGCGCGATGCTGACACACACCCAATGAAATATTGATATTCCCTACTCACCGTGGAAGACTCATCTCATGGAAACAAGCCCACACAGCAGTGTGTGGGTGTGTGCCCCACATGCCAACCCCTCCAGAAGCTGTCGTGTGTTCGCCGGTGTCTTCCTGCTCGCAAGAGCTGGGGCATGTGCGGCTCGCCTTTCTCAGGATGGCTGTTGACCCCGACCTGACCTTCCAGATTTGTAACGGCAGAAAAATGGAGAGGTAGGAGTATGGGGTGGGGGTGGGGGGGTGAGAGGGAAATGTTTATCTATCACTCGTAAATACAAGCACTCCTAGTGTAAGGGGAAACATCCTGTTTGTCACCATTTAAAGGTTATAGACTTTGCACCTATGAAATATTCTTCTGGAAGGTTCGATTTTTTAAAAAATCATTTAATTTGTTATGAACAAAAAATGGAGATTCTCTTCTCCTCAAGATAGTAGAAATAGGGAGGTGGGGACGGTGGGGTGGGTGGGCTGGGGAGGAATGGGGGGAAATAGAGGTAACTGTCCTTGAAGAACAATAAAAAAAAGAGAAAAAAAATAAAAACTGAGCTCAGGCGAGTCAAAAAGAAGGTAGTAGAAACAGTTTTCTCTGGTTGTCAGCAAGACGGATTTAGAGCTAATAGCAAGGGTCACAAAAACTCCTTCAGAGAGAAAGAGTTGATGTTTGAATTTTGGAAGAAGAGTGGTCACGATTTAGTAGTTCTGGGGCCTCTAGCCCCACTCAACTTAGCCTCCGTAGACAAGCTCATCTGAAAACATTTACTAGCTGCCCTTTGGCTTCAAGACGGCCGAGTGACCCCCAAATTCACCCTGTGACCTATCACAATACTCCTTAGCAGCATCAAGTGTCCAGCGTCCATCACCTCCAGGGCAAGTTATTGGGGAGCAGAGAAAGAGAGGACACTGGTGCACAGGGTCTTCGAAAGCAGCTCATCGCCTTCTGCGGTCCGCAAACGAGCGTGGGCGTGGTCTTCCATAATCGTGTGTCTCGGATTCTCGCTAAGCGTCAGACCCTGTGCTAAGTCCCTGACAGACGTCCCTCAGCCAGACCCCCTGGCGGTGTGTGGCCATCACCGGCTAACAGATGAGAAGGGGAAATGAAGCCCTGCCCGGCACGGAGCTCCTGAGCCACCAAGTGGAAAAGGCCGGGTCGGAAGCGCTGTGCTCACAAGAACGCGCAAGGAGAGCGCCGGGCGCACAGCGAGCTCCGCCGCGCGCCGATGTCATCCTGGCCGCTATCCAGCCCCAGGATGGATCTGTTCCTGCACCAATGCTCTTTGAGAAAGAAAACGCCACAGGCCCGTGGCCTTCGTCCTCCAGAACCCACAGTGGCTGGAGCTGGGTTTTCTCTCCTTAGCCCAGTAGGAAGGGGGCCGAGAGATCTTGGGGTGCACAGCCAAGGGTCACGCGCTGCTCTCCCCAGCCTCTCACTTGCCATCCAGCTCATGGGCCCCTGCAGACGAGGTCCCCCGACCCTCCGCTGTCCTCTGGGCCTCTCTTCTCAGCGGGGAGACGCCTGCCTTTCCTCCCAGGCCCTGCACAGTCACTACAACGCCTCCTCAGCGCCCACTCACTGTAACCGCCTGCTCCCTCCTACAACCAACAAATGGGAACTATTATGACTTTCTAGGGTCCAAGGTATAGGGAGAGACAGGACTTGCTCTCTAGTGAGTGTGCTATGTTTGTGCCTACATTTCAGCCAGACCTCTCTGGCTTCAGGGGTCAGGAATCTATTCACACAATGGAAGACAGTTACTTGAATAGCACAGGGCACGCGGAAATGGCCACAGCTCTTTGAAAGTCTTTCCTCAACAACGTGGAGCCTCTGCCTCTCCCCTTGAATGTGGGCTGGCCTTGGCAAAAGCGGCATTGTGAGTTCTAACCCTAGATCTTAGAAGGCTTTGCAGCTTCTGCTGTTGGGCCGGGAACCCGTCTGCCTCCAAGTCCAAAGTAGCCTGCTGGAGGATGGGGGACGTGTGTATCCTCAGACATGTGAGTGGCCCCAAGCCTAGAACTGCCAAGTTCAGCTCAGTCCAGAAGGACAGCCTTGCCGAGTCCAGATCAAGTCAGCCCCCACCTGCAACCCTGCAGAATCGTGAGCTAAATAAAATGGTTGTTTTAAGCCATTACACATTGGGGATATTAGTTATGCAGCAATAGGTAACTACACAGGGCAAGCCCGTGAAAGCAAGATCAGTTCGTGGGAGCTGAAGCAGATTTCTCTTGGGGGATGTGGGATGGGGGCTCTTACGGCCGGCCTGCACAGGCTCCTTCTTTCCTCTCGGCAACCCTGCTTTCTCAGGCCCACGTGGTCACCCCAGCCCTAACCCAACAGGACCTTCCAGTGCAAGAGCTCACAATCACCAGATTACTCGTCCTGGTGTCTTCTTGGCTCACATACACCCTGAATCCAGCCGGCCTGACTCAGCTGCCAGTGGAAGAGCTGCCTGGAGTCAGGTGGTCCCTGCAGGCAGCAGGTATGGTGGGGAGGGAGGCTGTCCAAGGAAGGGCTTGAGGTGGGGCAGGCAATATAATTCGGCAGTCCATTCTCCCTATGAGGGAGGGACAATGTGAGACCTTCACCGTTATCGCATGGCTGAAGAAGCTACGGGAGGAATAGTTTTACTGACTCATTCTGAGACATGTTAAACAATAAGCTACCCTGGCTGGTGTGGCTCAGGGGATTGAGTGCCAGCCTGCAAACCAAAGGGTTGCCGGTTCAATTCCCAGTCAGAGCACATGCCTGGGTTGTGGGCCAGGTCCCCAGTGGGGGGGCGCATGAGAGGCAACCACACACTGATGTTTCTCTCCCTTTCTTTCTCTGTCCCTTCCCCTCTCTAAAAATAGGTATATAAAATCTTGTTTAAAAAAGCAGAAGCTGATAAATTGGTGTCTTCTGGTTCCCACTTGTTAAACATTAGAGAAGGAGCCTACATGGGTGTTTTGTTGCCAGACATGGCAGATCTCGCTGGGCTTCCCCTGGGTGTGGGCCAAGGGAAAAGGCCCAGGATGTGCCTCCCCTGCCCTAGCTTATTTTCCCTTTGGGGCTGGTGCTTCTCTTCCTTTCCTTTCTCTGTCTGCCCTTCAGACCCCTTCCAACCCCAAGCATGGCAGCTCCCCAAGACGTCTGCGCTGACACCCCACTTGGAGTCTCCTCGCTCACATAGCAACACACGTACACGCGGGGTTTTGATAACGTTGGTCACCAGGCCAGACATCACACAGGTTTCCGTGTCCCAGTTTTCCCAAAGAAGTCAAAGTCACAGCTCTAACTCGTTCGTGGCCATGATTCTGTAATCTTCCACAGTGAGAATTTCTCTGTTCTACTCAACTCTCTCTTGTGGGTAGGTATTCGCTTCATCCCTCCAGGGCCGTAGTTCTTGAATACAAAGCCCGATGTCCTGATGCTTTTATTTCTGTGCATTAGATTCCCAGGCACAGAATCATTGCTAGGCTGGAGGATATATTTTATTAATTTAATAGAGGTTGTCATGTTGCCTCTCAATGAACTATAACTAGTAACCGAGTACGTGTGGACCCAGATCTCCAAGAGCAAAAGGTGTTATTGCTGGCTTTAAATTTTGCTAGTTTTGTAATTGTGCAGAATTATCTCATTATTATTATAAACTGCTTTTCCTATCTCATTAGAGTGTTTGAGAATTAAAAAAAAAAAAAATGTCAGTCACTGGAATTTGCTCTTTTGTGAATTACTTCCTTATATCCGTGGTCCATTTTTTATTGGGTGGTTGTCTTTCATTGATTTGTAAGAACTCTTTGTTTATAATAGATACTAAGCAATTTTCTTTCTCTGAATTGCAAATATATGTAATTGACACTTTAACATATTTTTTGCCATAAACAATTAAATAGTTTAATATTGACAAGTATGTCTGTCTTTATTTTTTTAAAATAGCTTCTGAGTTTTCATTCTTGGGTAAAGTGTTTTCCTACTGCTTAACTATTATATAGCTTCCTAAAAAAAGGATAAAAAACTTTCCTGTAAGATATTTTTGTCTTATTTTTTATATATAAGCCTTTATCTGGAATTGATTATTGTATAAGTGGTCAGATTGAAGAGCAATTAATCTATCTTTTCCCATGAGTAAAAGATCATATTTTTCATGCACTAGGTTCCTAAACATATTGGGAT
>VMDR010006449.1:0-45403 GCA_007922815.1 Macrotus californicus | reverse complement strand
GGCCAGAGAGGAAGGGGGAGGGAACAGCGGGGGAGGGAGGTGGGATTGGCTGGGGTGGGGGGAGAGTGGAGGGGAGAAAATGCAGACTGTAACTGAACAACAATAAAGTAATTAAAAAAAATAAAAAATAAATAAAAGGGCACCCATGCTGTGAGATCGATGCCCCACACTTATGACCTCATTCAACCTCATTCACTTCCTTAGAGGACTGGTCTTCAGGACAGTCACATACAGGACTTAGGACTTCAGGTGTAAACTCCAGGGAAGGATGCAATTCGGTTCATACTAAGTCCATACGAAGGCTGGTCTTTTTTAGAAGATTTACAGTTTGGTTCCTGCATACATGGTTATTAACACACCGTTAATACAGAGTGCTTCATTTTTAAAAACTTACACATGTCGGCTGTCAGCTCTCCCTGAAGCACTTCCCGTGCTCTCTGTAAAGGTCTACGCCATGCATCTGTTGCTGTTGTTGCAAGTGGCTAATGCAGTTACCTGAACACAGTTCCTTTAACCTTTATCTCCACCCATGGGGAGCGGAGTCGTCCTTATTTGACCATACATTTTGTCACCTTTGGGCCACCTGTAAGCAACTGTCTACACATTCTTTCCCTCCTTTCTGTCTGCTGTTTCTCTTATTTTCCATCAGGAGACATTTCATTCCATTACCTATCTATCAGGCAGTACTTCTCAGCATTTATTTCTCTTACATGTACGTATGGTGAGTATGTTGAATATGTAGTTTTTGTATAAATTATGTTTCAGTAAAGTAGTGGTGCCTTATATCTTGCCAAGTGCTTCACATTTCACAAAGCGCTTTTGCCTAGAGTAACTATTTAATCCTCACAATAACTCAAAGTAGATATGTGGCCAGATAAATATACAGGGCTAAAGGAATATCTCCCTTTACAGACATGAAGCTGAGAATCAGAGGTGAAGCGATTTGCCAAGGTCACTCCCAACATCTTGCCTCTTCCTAACTTCAAAATAGCCTTTATTAGTTGATTATTGGTATGAATGAATGTATCTCTGTGTCGACATTTCCTACTTCAGGACCTCATTTTTGTGGCATGTGAAACAAAGGCTCACTAGGTACAAATTGTGGGGAATGGGTATTTGTTGCCCACAGAGATATGCCAGTAAATATCTGGTCTTTATCTACTGTGAATTCCATCACGGGTAGCTGGATAATTGAATGCATTGAAATGAAAAATACTAAACTGTATATGCTAAATATGTCTGCTAACATCCACTCTTGGCAACCTTGCAAGCAAGAGTGTATCTCTAATGCTTGAGAGATGAACAGTTTTCTAAAGATATTACCCTTATGTCTGTTGGTGCCAAAGATATGACCCTTCTTAAATAGTTTATCAGATCATCTTTATTGTGGACAGTATCTAGTTCTAACAGATAATGCTTTAGTCACTTGTCATTATTTCCCAATTTATTCGTATCATTCTCTGTATTAGCCACAATTCTCCAGAGAAACAGAACCAATATGAGATATGTACATAAACAGATATAAATACATATATACAATTAAGATTAATGTGCATATATACAAAGGATATGTACATATAAAGATTTATTATAAAGAATTGGCTCATATGATTATGGAGGCTCAGAAGTCCCATGATCTGCCCTCTGCATCTGGAAACCCAGGCAAGTTGGTGGTGCCGTCCCAGCCCAAGCGGAAGGCCTGAGACCCAGCAGTGCCAGTGATGGGAGTCCCAGGGTGAGTGCAGGGGACCCGTGTCCCAGCTCATACAGCAGGCAGAGAGCATGCGTTCTCCCTTCCTCCGCCCTTTCGTTGTGTTCAGGTCCGCCGTGGAGTGGGTGATGCCCACCCATGCTGGGGAAGGCCACCTGCTTCACTCAGTCTGCTGACTCTGGATGCTCATCTTATCCGGGATCACTTCACAGACATACCCAGAGACAATGTGCAGCCAAATCTGCACGTGCATTCCACGGTCGTCAGGTTGGCACACAAAGTTAACCGTCTCGTCCCCTTTTCTCCATTACTCTTGCGTCTTGTGACACATGAAATAAAGCTTGAGTAACTGAGTTGCAATTCAACTCTAAATCACCCTAGATTGTTTGTATCTAAAAACTTTTAGTCGTGAAGGTGATCGGTGACTTTGAAAGATATTAAGAAACGAACATTGTGAGGCAGGCGCAGCCGACTCCGGTTATGGCTCGGTTGCTATTGCTCCACAGTACAGCTCTGACCACGAAGACTGACTCTGAGCACTAGGGAACATGTCAAAGCCATCTTTGTCCCTCCACCCAGCAACACGTCAGGTGACAGGAATGCCACCACCCAGAGCCATGGCATTGAACGTGCTATATGCCGTGGGAACACTGCGTCTAGAGGTGTGCAGCGCTCAGACTGTGTGGCCAGACATGATGGCCCTCCCCAGGGCCCTGTCTACAAGAGCCATCACAAGCAAACAAGGCATCTGAAGTCACTCTCAGAAGGGAGTGGAGCAAGGAGTGTTTGAATCAAATGCCCTGGATTCAAGCGCTGGTGATACCGTGTCTTCTTAGAGAAGTGGTCCAGGGCAAACCAGCTGATGTCTGTGAGCCTTGATGTCCCCTTCTGCAATCCACCCTACTTCACAGCATCCTGCACATGAAACGAGATTATGTATGTGGGGCAACTGTATGTATAAATGTGGGTTTTATTTTAAATGTAAAATAGGGCTTATAGAAAGGAAGGAACAGCCCCACCTGCCTTACTGTATTGACTGCATTAGAAGGAATAGGGCACTTACTACAGAGCACAGGCTTCAGCTCATTAGAGCACCAGTTGGGGGAGAGGGATCCCTCCTTTCCCTTCCAACTTCCCCCAGTGGGGGCACTGGCCCACCTCTCTGCAAAGAATGGCACCCATAACCCCCCCCCCCCCGCCAAAGATTCTTCCCTCACCTCTTTCCTGACAGGCCACCGCTGAGTAAAGGTAAGGCCATACGAGGTCACCGAGACAGGAGAGAGCCCTTCAGCTCTTCTGTTTGCTGCAGCGAGGCCACGCACCATCAGACTCAGACCCCAGAATCTCAGAGTGCAGGCCCAGGCAGAACTACCTGCGCACAGAGAGCAGCGTGGGGGCTGGGGACCACTGCAGAATGGAGAAGAAAAGTCAATTGAGTGGTTAGAAAATGTTGTCTCTAAGCCTTTGAAAGCAGTGGCTTAGATGTACGTGTATCAGCATTTCAAGAAGGAAAGGAAGGTATAAAAAGTAGAGTCCTTTCACATTTAAGTTCCCGGTTATAATGTCATCATTAGTTCATAAAAGATTTCACTTTTTAAAGTGGAGTGAAATGCATACAACAAAATTAACCATTTACTGAACAGTCCAGTGGCATTTAGTACATTTATAATGCTGATCAAGTGCCACCTCTCTGCACTTGCACCACATCTGGAAGTATTTCTTACGCTGGAATTTTACATGCAGAAACCACAGTTTAAAATGTTAGAAATTTTTCTTAGACTTTTTATCCATTTGGACTTAACTCCAAGATTATATTTGAGCACTCAGCTGGATTATTGCTTTTTCCGTAACTACTGTGGCATATCTTCAGTGTTTTAAGAAAGAGCCAATTTAAATATGTTTTCACACATGACCAGGTGAATGGGAGAGGTAATTACAAATTCCCACAGACAGGTGAAATCCTGTATGTTAGTGCTTACATGTGTTGACAGAGTGTTTAAACCATTCAACAGGAAGTTGAAAGTTATTTCAGACACATGCATTTCTTCTTCCACACAGGGTCACACAGGCAGACCGATCAAGGACCTAAATGCAAAACCCAATATAGTCCCTCCTCTCTCCACCAAATTTCTCCTACAGACTGACAAAGTTGGTTCAGCTAAACAAAACATGAGCTTCTTGAACATTGAGGTCAGAAGGGTGTAGAAAATCTGATTCCTGGTGGTGGGAGTGAATGTCTCATTGCCAGTGAACAGAGAAGGATGCCTTCTTTTTCATGGTTTCTGCGGTTGCCCCACGGCCATCCGTGTCTACTACCTGCAGCTACAGAGCTAAGAAATAGGCAGATTAGGAAACCAAGACTGGACTGCATCTTGCCACCTCCACTCTTACTTCTAGCCTTAGACTTGGTCCTGCATCTCTGCTCCTGCTCTGAGCCATTGGCCATGTGAACTGGACTTTGGACTGGGCTGGACTGACTGCAAGTTGACTCTCTCTGGCTCTGTTAAGTATAGACGTGCTCTGTGTGTTACCTTAGAACTATAAGCACACAGCACCCAGAAAAGTCTTCCTGAAAAATGTAGCAGCAAACTTCTCTTTTGCTCTTTTTCTTTTTCCTGTTTCTCAAAGAGTAAGATAAGACTGAGACAAGCTCCTGTCTTCGATGCCTGAAAAGTTACAGCTTCATGATTTATGAGCATTCTACCTAAAGGAAGAATCAATAGAGAGAAGGGAGAAAGAAGGCTTGGGGAGAACAATCCAATAAGTATCTTCAGGCCTATAGCACGTTATTACTTTTCTGGGGTTCTATATTACCGCTTTATACATAGTAGACACTCAATATATGTTTGTTATTTAAATTGGATGAGGATATTTTTTCTTCTTTGGTAATCTCTACTCTGAGAAGCATTTTGCCTTGCTATATTGATCAAGTAACTAATAATATTTGGTGCCAGCTGTTCAACTCAAATAATTATTTTTAAATAGCCTTCGATTTTGTAGTGACCTCCTCTGTTCCCCGTCCTGCCCTTCAGCTCTTCTTGACCATTATTCCCGAGACCACATATGCGTTGCCCACCCAGAGCAGTAGTTCTCTGATTCTAGATTCACTTGTAACCTTATTTTCAAGTCTAGATTCTGCCCTGGCTGGTGTGACTCAGTGGATTGAGCACCAGCCTGTGAACCAAAGGGTTGCTGGTTCAATTCCCAGTCAGGGCACATGCCTGGGTTGCGGGCCAGGTCCCCAGTAGGGGACATGCGAGAGACAACTACACATTGATGTTTTTCTTCCTCTCTTTCTCTCCCTTCCCCTCTCTCTAAAAATAAATAAAATCCAGATTCCTCGGCTCCCTAACCAGTGTCCTTTAAATCCATAAAGGGATCTAGTAACCTATAGTTTAACAACCTTGCTGGGTTATCCAGGCGCAGGTAATCCAGGGAGCATATTTTAGAAACTGATCCATAGACTTGACCCTGCCCTCAACTCTGAGCTCCTTGAAAGCAGAGAGAAGAGAAAGAAGGAAGCAACAGTGAATAAATTGCTAGTGCAGTGAGGATGCTCCTGCCCTGGGGTGTGATCTTACTTAATTCATCACTATTTTGCCTCTGTTTCCACTTCATGTCCAAAATCCAGCCTTGGCTCTTGATAGCTGAGTCCATGATCTTGCTGGTCTCCACTGGCTGCTAAACGGAGAACAGTGTATTACTAAATCCCATACTTAATGCTCTTCCTATCCACCAGGTCCTCCAACCATGGCCAAGCTCCACCTGTACACCTTTTGGATTCCTCCTCCAGCTACTGTTTAGAAGTCTTCTTTTTTCCTGCTGACCCATGTGGCTTTGCTGTACAACTTATCCCAGCACTAACACCACACTCCTTGTGACAGTCAGCCCCGTCTGAGGATGCTGACTACCCATATCCAGAGTTAGTCATGGGTAATAAGGTAATCACTAGGCTGGCTACCCTAAAAAGGTCACCTCCCTCTGTATTCATGGCAGAACAAGAGATTGTGCATGCTCATTTACCCAATTTTAACATCAAAGACTTTAGAAGAAAAACTGGTAAAAGTGAGAAACAACTCGAATTGACATTATTTTTGTTGCCTAGAACTTTTTGTCAAGAATAGCCCCAAACAAATGAATATTGAAATAAAATGTTTTTAAGTGGCTTTCAGGCTGATATATTGAGTTGGGAGTTAGAACACCCTTACCTCAAAAGAACCCTCTGTAAGCCCTCCTTTACCATGCCAGATAATGGAGACCAGTGATGAGGAGTTCTTCCATTCAGGTCCCTTCCAGAAGGATTTCTGCAGCTAAAGAGAACAATCAGATTGTACTCCCCTCCTGCCTGCTCACTGGGGCTCCACTGAGGAGACCTGAGCTCGAAACAGTGAGTTCAGTTGGCCTCAGTCACCTTCAGGGAACCAGTTAGATGAGATGGGTTACATCCCAAGGAGACAGAGAGGCCATGGCCCAACCACAAATGTGTTTACACAGCTCCTGCTGTAACACGACAGGCTACAGCGAGGGTTGCTGACAAAACTGGTACCTCCCCAGCCCTGGCCAGTGTGGTTCAGCTGGTTGGAACAGCATCCCATAGACTGAAGGGTTGCAGGTTTGATTCCCAGTCAGGACACATACCCAGTGTGTGCAGTTGTGGGTACAATCCCCAGTTGGGGCGCATATGAGAAGGCAGCCAATCAGTGTTTCTCAGTTCTCTCTCTCCACCCCTCTCCACCACCCCCCATTCCTCACTCTAAAAGCAATAAAAAACATGTCCTCAAGTGAGGGGGGTAAAAAACTGGAAACTGGTACCTTCCCAAATTGTTACTTTACCTGTGAATACAAGAAAAACCTTCAAATAAGAATAATACAAATTCTAATGACTTCTTTCTTGATTTCACTCAACAAATTTTTAACATTTTTTATGTGCTAGGCATAAACAGCTCTGGCTTCTTCCCTCAAGAGGTTTACTACCTTGTAGCCAACTTTAGGGCATGAATTTATTTGGGACACAGATCTACCCAGACTCTTTTTCTCTTGCCTGCCTTCAAGAGATGCAGAGAACACTGGCTGTTGCAGGGACACGTGGTCATGAGAAGTGCAGGAGGAAGCCAAACCCAATTCACAGTCCAGTCACATTCCTTGGGTAAACAAGGCTTGAAGTTCATGGTCAAGGTGCTAGTCAGCAGGAGAAGAAAGGATGAAGATGCCCACAAATTAAACAGAAGTCTTCCCACGGATGCTATAAAGCAAACAAACTGGCCCTTAACAGTATAGATTTATGCTAGAGTTCCTCTGTGTTCCTTCCTTGTTTCTACTACATGTTATGGAAGATTAATTGAAATACCAAATGCTATTAAGCAAATTTATTTCCCAAAATGTCCATAACACAACAAAATTTGTTGTACTCTTGAAATTTTTTGGTTTCTTCATGACACACAAAAATGACATGCTTGAACCTAGAAAATATCAAACATGTAAACTCTCAAACAAAAGAAATACCTGAGTACAGATAGCATATCACTGAGTTTTAAATTTTTAATACCTGCTGTTTTCCTTACCACAAAATAATATATGTAATGCCCCCCAAAAAGTTTTTTAACAAAATAGCAATAAATTCATAAAGCAACCTAAGTAAATTTAAACCCACCTACTTAAAGATAGCCATTAACCATGCTGTGTAGTCTCATAAAAGCTCTCGTGTGTACGTACATGATGTTCATACGTATGAGAATATATATGTGAAACATTGGAGTCACCTTACACAAACTCTTAGTAACGTCTTTTCATGTAATAGTGTATTATAAACATCCTTCTGTGTCAGTACAGTTCTGGAGCATAACTTGGTACATCCTCTGAATAAAGATACCATGAACTATTTCAGTGATGCCCTTTGCTGGGCACTTAGGTTGTTCTAGCAGCTCTTTACTGTTAAAACAGGTTCAGCATAAATATTCTGTTAAGTCTTATGTACATCCTTTATTATTTTCTAAAGACAAAGTCCCAAAAGAAAACTTTTCCTGTCAAAATTTATATGCATTTTTTAAGCTTTTGATAGGTATTACCAGAATACCCTTCAAAGAAGTATCAGATCAGTTTACACACCCACCAGCGCCAGGTGGGTATGTTCTCACACCTTCACATAACACTGAGCACGTTTTTCTTTGGTAATTTAATAGAGAGAAAACGCTATCTTGTTCGTATTTTGAAATGCTTTCAGTTACCGGTGGGGTTGATAGGAACATCACTGTTCAGTGATTTCATACTTTTTTCCTTTGTAGCTGGGTGAATCTGGGGCTTAAAAAAATCATACTATTAACTCTGTTAAAAGCATTTCTTTTGTTTGAGAATTTACCTGTTTGATATTTCATAGGGTCCAGCAAGTCATTTTTCTGTGACATGGACAAACCAAAAAATCTCAAGAGTAGAACTTTTGTTGTATTACGTAAACTTTGGGAAAATAAATTTGCTACAAAATTCTGTCAATTTTGAATTTGAAATATGACATACTCATTTCTCAGTATGCAAAAACTTACTATAATTACAATGTAATGGATCTAATTTTACTTATAAAATAATCCATGGGGGGAAAGTAGCCACTGTCATTTGAAAGAGGAAGCAGGTGGCACAAGGTATGTATTAATATTTACTGAGTGACCACAGGATGTGAGTACTGAAATGAACTTTCCTGGGGATACACTAACCCGAACTTTCTTGTTGATACACAGGGACTATTAGGGGAAAAATACGGGAACATCCGAATCCCTGGAGAAGTGGAAGCCTCAGAGTTCGAGATGATTTTGGATGCTGCCATCGAGGCCAAGCTGGAGACTCAGCTCCTAGAAGAGTGGTACTGTCGAGATGAGAACTCAGTGCCAGCAGCTTATTACCTCAGACCCAAGTCAGAAATGCTGAAGAGCAATAAAAATGCAGTAAGTTTCCTTTCTCTGCCAAGTAGGTATCTGTCCATTATGGTGCCCTGCTTATGTCATCTGGCAGTGGTAGACTGGAAGTTATTCTGCCCGGGGCCTAAATCTCCTTGAACAACCAAATCCAAACTAAGAAACCTTCCAATTTGTGACTCACCTTTCTTTTTAGCACCTCAGACTTTCCTTTGGGGGGGGTCATTTCCTTCTTCCCAAAGTACATCTTTTGGAAGTTCCACTAATGAACTAGAGATAAACTCATTTTTCCCATTTTACAAAATGTCTATTTATTTATTCTGGTTCATATATGTCATACTTCTTCCGTTTGTAAAGACATGTGTTCTCTCAGTTGTGAAAAATTCTCAGCCATCATCTCATCAAATAATCTCTCCTCTGTTTTCTCTGTTTCCTTTTTGCTCTTTAGTTAGATGTACATTAGACCATCTCAGTCCGTCTTCCCTATTTCTTAATCCTCTTTCACAGTATCAATTTCCTTATCTCTCTGTGCTGCTTTCCAGAAGATCATTTTAAATTTTTTCCAGTTCATGAATTTTTTCTTCAGCTGTGTTCACTCTGTCCATATATTGAGTTTTCAGGTTCAAGAGCTGTACTTTTAATTTATGAAAGGTATTTTTGTTTGTTTATTTGTTTGGTGGGGTGGCCTTTTTAAATCTACCTACCTTTTTATAGTTCCTTATTTTTTAATTCACTATTTTTCCTTTAACATTTCATACATAGTTAATCTTGTATAGAATCTTGGAGTCGAGTTGATTCGTGCACGAGTATGATGGGAACATCATTTTCCTAAACAAATCTACTGTGTCCCTGAAACTGAGTGAAAGAGGAAGAGAAAATGGGTGGGCCTACTCGCTGCGTAGATAACTTAGAGAGATTGAAAAGAAACCAGGAAGTCCTTCCCTCCTCCAAAGAGGACAAAGCCTTGATACATTTAGCACCAGGTAGCTGTAAGAGGAGAGCCCTGGGTGACCAATAGGTCTTCATTTCAGGACCTCGTACAGTTGTAGTTCTGATAGTTAACATAAAGCATTTTCTCCATGCAGTATGAAGTCATGTTAGAATCCTTGATTTTTCCTCTTTCCCCTCACATGCATTTTTTTCAAAGTAATTATCTGCAAGAATATTGCTTCTACGGAGAGGAATATTGGAGTTCACCCAAACCATTCTGGGTTAAATGTGCCGAGAGTAACTACAGTAGCTAGTCAATGTGGCTATCAAAACGCACAATCTGCCCTGGATGGTGTGGCTCGATGGACTGAGTGCTGGCCTGCCACCCAAAGGGTCACTAGTTTGATTCCCAGTCAGGGCACATGTCTGGATTGCAGGCTGGGTCCTCTGTAGGGGGCACACAAGAAGCAACCACACATTGATGTTTATCCCCCTCTCTTTCTCCCTCCCTTTCCCTCTCTCTAAAAAGTAAATAAATAAAATCTTAAAACACACACACACACAATCCCTCAAGACACCAGGTTTACACAGTGGTTGGGGAGCACGCGCTCATACGTTACTATTTCATTGGCTTTACTTATTCCTTCTTCATTTGATTCTCTGGGGAAATTTAAATTATTCTCTCAACCCCACATGATACTTCTGCATAATCAGTTATTCAATGAATGAATGTATGTTGTGTGTGTGTGTCAAACTAATATTACAATTTTCAGGTATGTTACTATTGAATTGTATGGCTGGGAAAATTTCTGAGTCTTCCTTTTCATTTAATTCTCTACAAAAATAGTATTAAGTCATCCCCTTAAAATGTTTGCCCTAAGTAATTACATATGTTGTATAACATGCCTCTTAAAATCTCTAGCATGTCATCCATCCAAATTTTAGGTTCATTACATTTCATAAGTATTGTCAGTTGATTATGGACATAAAACATTTGCAAACACTTTGGAGGAGCAGGAAAGGAAATTTGTTAATGGCTTTGAGAAGATAAAGGGGATACAGAGAATGCTAATGTGTGCTGAGCGACCTCTCTGAAGCCAGGGAGGGGTCTGCGTGGATCCACTAAAACTCGTCTAAGAGCAAATCGAGAGACAGTGTGGCTGGAGGGGCCGTGAAGGAGCACCAGAGGCAGGTTGCCTTGCGTGGGGTGAAGCCATGCACTTCGTGCTGGAAACTCAGACCGGGAGCTCTCTCTGCAGTTCCTGCAAAGTCAGATGTCATTGTCATGGACATACCATAACATGCGATAATCTTTACCTTTGCTTTCCATTTTGGGAACATATTCCAGGTTTTACACAAATTGCATTAAAATATGCTCTTTAGATAAGAAAAAATAAAAGAATGGGTGTATGAGTGAGATTATCATCAAGACTCTATACATGTTCCTTTCTTGGTAGGCAAGCCTCCTGTTTTCTTTCCTGGAAGATGGTAGAAACAAATAAGGAAATAACAAAAGATAATAAATAGTAACATATGAGCACTTCCCCT
Organism: Macrotus californicus; assembly: GCA_007922815.1. Lineage (NCBI taxonomy): Eukaryota > Metazoa > Chordata > Mammalia > Chiroptera > Phyllostomidae > Macrotus > Macrotus californicus. The sequence continues at coordinate 34,312 of VMDR010006449.1, read as the reverse complement.
TTAAAACTTTGTCTCCTCTCTAGAGAACATTAAAAAGAGGATTTTGTTATGACATTTGTATCAAAAATCCAGAAGGAAATACATGGCATAAGAAAGCGCGGCAAACAACTCCTGTGTGGATTCACACTGTTATGTAACTTGGGCAAGTTCATGTGTAACATGGAAATAATTTCTAACTTTTAGGGTTAGTGGGAGTATTAAGTGAGATACAGTCTGTTAAGCACCTGTCACAGTATTGGCACATAGTAAACCTTCAAATGATAATAGTTCTTCTGCTCTTAAATGCAAGTTTTTCTTTGATGACTTAAAGACAGATGTCTCACTTTCGCGTTTCCACAGATGCAGCCATCTGCCAATGCTGAGAATGGGAAGACCTGGCAAGAGATATCAGATGAGATCAAAAAGATATTTAAGGCTGCGGTAAAACTGTTACACGAAAAGGGGAAAATGAAACACAGCCAAGCTAAGAGGTACCTGTTCTCAGGTAATTTTTGTGCATCCTCGGTGCACGAAGGGATCGATAAGTGATAGATACATTCACTGTTTCCCTTTGACGGTTCTGCAAATTTAGTTTTATTTATTGCCTGGCAAAACTGAATTTCTCTTAATGTTTCCATCTCCTGGAGAGCCAAGTGTCCTTTTGCTTTCACTCATGGAAGAGGCTTTACTTACCTTGCGGAGTTCTCCAGGAAATGTGGTTTTTGAAAGCAGTCAGAGGAGGCTGGACATCAGAGCCCAGACTCTGCCAATGTTTCCCGGTCGAACTGTTCATTCATTCATGCATCCGTCCACTCAGCAAACACTTGCTGAGTTCACACTATGTGCCAGGCACTGGGGGCACAAAGTGAGTCGGAAGGCAAAGTCTTGGCTCTCCTGGCACTTACTTTTCAGTGGAGGAAAGTAAAGCATAGGCAAATAACCAAACAAATGAACAAAATCATTTCAGAAGGGATAAGTGCTTTGTATGAAACAACATAGTAGTAGGGTAACAGGAGCTGGTGAAGGACACACGTCCCAGAGAGAGTGGGCAGTAAGCAGATGTCCTTTGAGCCGGATGACAGAAGGCATCAGGGCCAGCAGTTTAGCATTTATTCTAAAAGTAGATGGTAAATTATTGAGGAAAAAGTAGCAATACTTGAGTTTTTCAGATTGGTTTTGTGAATGGCATGGCAAAGCATTTGTGAAAACTTAAAAGGCACTTGGTACCATTCTCCCTGGATACATGTATTCCAACTCAGAGAAATTATAAATAATTTTGACAAATTCAGGCTTTGGAAGCTGCCAAAAATTGGGTCTTATTTTAGGTCTTCCTGAAAGTACTAAAATTGGCAGGAATAAGCACTCTCTTTAGAATAACAAATTAACAAACATCCTTGTTCCTTTGGGTTCTTTTTGATCCATTTGTGAGGCTCTGGTCCTTCATCTTTATCAAAGGCAAAATCACCCTGTTTTAAAAGCATGCTGTGTTAAAAAAATAAATAATGCCCAGGGCAAAAGCTTTCCTATTCTCGATAAAAGACCCCAGTTTGGGGAAAGCATCTGCTCATTTGGAATCCTACAGCTGCAGAGTTCAAACTCTGTCTTCTAATTTTCTCCACACTGAAGGACCCTACCCTGTTCACGTGAATATATGTGAAAATGAATAACTTCATACTGTGTAGCGAGAATCCCTTCAAGTGACTGCTTTCTGCTTGGGGGCCCATCTCTTAAAGACACACATGCTCAGAACAGTTTTTAGATTTTTTATTTATATTTATTCTATATAAAGCTTTTATATTTATATTTACACATTACCTGTCTGGGGTGCGATGCACTTCAAACCAAATAGTGCTACCACATGTAAAAGGGAGACAGAAAAGCAGAAACGATGTTTCTCCTTCGGCCTCTTCCTCATTCTTTCCTGGCCCCAGCTGGTCCCGTTCTTCACTCTCCAAACACCGGAGTCTGAGAGGAAAGCTAAGGAGTAACTGAAATAAAAATTTGGTATGCTTTCTTATGCCTGTGTTCAACGTCTGCCTCTCACTTTGGGGAATTAAAGAATTTTATTTAAAACCCATTGTTCTGAGTTCTAGGCTGTCTCAGAAAACACAAATAGAAAATTCAGGAATTAAGAAATTATTCTGTAGACATCTCTGTTCCACATTGTAAGCAAAGTAATCTACCACTAGGACTTGAGAAGTAAGAGCTGGGAGTGTGAGGTGTTGCTCCTTGGCTTCAGGCAATAAAGTTGTCATCTTATTTTCTTTCAGCCATAGAGGACGAGTTTGACTTTGCTCTTGGAAAGCAAACACCGGCGTTCCTGAAGAAGTGCGTCTGCTACATCAGAAAAATTGCTAACATTGACCGTTTTGTAAAAATCCCAGAGATGGGAAAATACATGGATGTAACTGGAAGAGAACCAAGGATTATTCGGGACCCAGAAGCCCAAGAGAAGCTGATAAAACTCAGGGATGAATTTATTCCGACTATTGTTGCATCATCTAATCTCCGAGTATACACATCGGTCACTCATTGTGACATGAAGCTGGGCTATTCCCAGGAAATAGAAAATCATTACATAGAAGGACTAGGCAAACAATTTTATGAGGACATGATTGATATAATTCAGGCAACGGTACAGCAGAACTTTGACACTGAGACCGATACGCTCTACGACGAAATCCTCCAGCATTCGTCATTATGTAAAACATATGCCTCTTTCTACGAGTACAAATGTGAGTCTCTAAACATAGTCCACAGGTACATTCTTCCAAGCAAAACCGGGCACATCAACCCACTTATTGTATATGGTGGACCGTGCACTGGGAAGACGCTTCTGCTAGCCGAAGTAGCAAAGAAGGTAAAGCCAGTTCTTTTATGAGTATATTTATAAATACTTCTGCTTCTGGGAAAAGACAAATTGATCAAATTCATTTCCATTTTCTGTGTTTACTATCTGAATTATAATTAGCTTTTTGGATAGGCACTTGAGCGTTTTTCTTTTGCTGGTAAAACTCGTATGTTGAATGAGTAAGGCTCACAGGGTGCAGTTACAGGACAGCTTGCCTTCTCTCACCGTCCAGCATTCCAGGACCGGCTTTCCTCCAAATGGGAACTAGCACAGGCCTCACAGCTGTTCTCCACCCTCAGCAAAGACAAGCCCTGCCGCTGCTTCTGGACACAAAGTCAGTCTCAGCTCAGCAATTCATATTTCCAGTCTAAGAGGATCATTAAAATTTCAGTCTACATTTCTCTCCTCCAGCGGAGGCTGGACATCTCCATCTCCATCCCTCTCCTCCATCCCTAATCCCAAACTCCAGCCACTCAGATGGACCCACAGGGTTGCAGTGTCGGGGATGGAGGAAAAGTAAGGTGGCCAGGAAGTTCTTACATGACCAGCATGAGCTCTGGACTGGGCTCTGCACTCTCTGGTCTTGGCAGATGGCTTAAGCTGCTTCCTGCCTCTTCTGCTGCCTCCTCATGGTTTTCTGGAGGCCCTTCCCCTCCTGTATCCCTTGTCCTTGCTAAGCATCTCTCAGCTACAGTCCCCTAGACGCAGAGGGTTGCATCTTTTTCTAGCCTGTCACTTCCTTGGCTCTGGATATTCAGCACCACATTTCTAGTAGCTTTCTACCAAGATCCTCTCCACAGCCCAACAAACTCCCGTAGATGGGACCTGGGAAAAACAGAACGAACAAAAACCATTTTCAGCTCAGTTTCCAGTGGCTCCCAGCTGGTGCATGAGACACACGCAGGTGTTTTTCCCTGAGAAACTCCAGCTCGAGTACTGCAGCTCTTCACACCCCTCCTCACAGCAGCCCCAGTCCCTCAGCCTCCCTGGTTCTCAGGTGTCATCAGACACAGGCAGCCACAACCTCACGCTCTAGGGGACACCCTGTAAGTGGTCTATTTCCCTGGGCTACAAGTGAGGAGCTGGGCACCTCTCAGGCTTCCCCTGTGGGAGCAGGGTGGCGATAGATACAACCCACAGCACCCTAACCCCCAGCTTCTTCTCGGCCTCTCAAGTCTCTTTTTTGGGCTAGAGGTGGATAGCCCACTAAAGGTAGCAGACTGGGCTTCGCAACTCCCTTTCAAGCCCCGCAGCAAAGTCTGGAGCCTCACCCTGGGAAGCGGTGCCTATTGTCTTGGCACTTCAGTCTAAACTGGCCTAAACTAGTTCCATTTGGTGAAAATAGTTAGCTTCTCTTGGTATCAGAGTCTTGAGGGTTTCCGTCATCCTGGTGTTACTTCGGAATCTATGTGTTGCTCTTCCCCTCTCTTCTGACCCCTTAACGACCAGAGCTTTCTTCCACTTTGTGAACATTATCACAATCTACCACATGGTGCACAGCCTCAAGGAGGCCATCTTAAGGGCAAGAACAGGGACAGTTCTGCTGTGCCTCATGTGGGAATTAGATTAGGTTCCAAAGTAAACTCACAGGTGAAAATCAGGTATATCAGATTTACTCTTTTTAAAAAGTCCTTAAGAAGACCATTTTCCACTTCTTTTTTTTTTAATTATTAAATTTGTTTATTTCTTTTTAGAGAGAGGGAAAGGGAAGGAGAGAAAGGGAGAGAAACATCAATGCGTGGTTGCCTCTCATGTGCCCCTTGCTGGGGACCTGGCTGCAACCCAGGCATGTGCCCTGACTGGGAATCAAACTGCAACCCTTTGGTTCATAGGCCCATCCTCAATCCACTGGGCCACACCAGGCAGGACTTACCATTTCCTAATATACCAAGCCTAGCTGCTGGTGTCCCTTCTCATCTTAGTCAATATAGCTTGAACACCAGATGAAGTGGCTGGCTTACATTTAGGGGCCACATTGCATCAAAATGAATGTTCATACATGTGTGTACGTGCATGTGCATGTGTGTCTTTGACCACTAATTTGTATGTGAACACTAATTTGTATGTGAACACTAATAATCCAAGTAAGCAAGATTAACATTGTGAGGGAGCACATGGGAACTGAAATCAAATGGGAAAACATTCATGGGTGCCATTTCCCACTCGCTTTAGGGCTTTTTCCCTTGTGGAGGGGGGAAGGGAAAGGTGGTTGGAGGAGCAAACGTTGTTGAATTTGGCTAAGTTAAATGTGCGTGTGATGCAACTCCACATGCTCTAGCATAGGATGGTCACGTGGGACGTACTCATAGGCCTGTCTACATATGCTGTCCAGGTGAGCCAGTGTGGTGACAGTCAAGTTGGTCAACTTGAAAATGGCTTTCCAGGTCCATCCTCACTGTCGCAAAGGGTAACATTTTCTTCTTTTTATGGCTGAGTAGTATTCCATTGTGTAAATGTCCCATAGGTGTTTATCCACTCATCTTCTAACGGACACTTGGGCTGCTTCCATATTTTGGTGATTGTAAGTAACACTGCAGTGAACATTAGGGTGCTTATGTTCTTTTGAATTTGTGTTTTGGATTCCTTCAGATATATTACCAGAAGTGGGATCGCTGGGCATTATGCTAAGTGAAATAAACCAGTCAGAGAAAGACAAATACCCTATGACTTCACTCATATGTGGAATCTAGTGAACAAACTGAGCTAACAAGGAAAATAGGGACAGATTCATAGATGGAGAGCAGGATGACAGCTAGTGGGGGTACCAGGGGGTGGAGGGATTGAGCAAAAAGGAAAAAGGACTCATGGACATGGACAACAGTGTGGTGATTGCTGGGGGGAGGAAGGTATAAGGGGACTAAAAGGTAATGTAAAAAAAAAAAAATAAAGATTAAATTTTAAAAAAAGAAAGTGGCTTCTTGAGCTCTCACTGCTAGGGATGTCCTAACTACCAGAGTGCATCTATTCAGGGTCCAGGACCCTGGTCCCCCAGGGAGCTCACCTGTGTCTAGGTCCCTGCCTATGTTTCTCTTGCCTCTCTCCTGGGGCACATGCTCCCACCCACCCACCACCACCACCAACAACAACAACATACTCTTTTGTGGCTTTGTGTCCCTGTGAAGATGCAAACAGGCATCTCATGTAATTTCACAGTTATCTCCTGTGTACCCAACATTTCCGTGGATGTAAGCTTATGAGCAGAAGGGCCCTCTCTCCAGATACCACACATTCAGCAACACGTGATTAGAAGGAGGGAAGAAGATGCATATAAGCATCATAAGCAACCCATAGTGACCACAAATTGTGTTGTTTCTGATTTGCCACCAAGGGCAGCTGCAGGATGGCAGGATTATCTTCCTCCTAATCAGCATCAAAGGTTGGGCCTAAACAATGACAATAAAATGCTTATTTTCCCTAATAGCTCGTTCTGAAGCTGACAGCCATATATCTTCTCTGAACTCATTCAAACTTGAACCTGAACTATGTCTTGAGGAGCCAAATTTCATAAACTTCCTAACATATTTTCTTTTCTAAGGAGTATCCTTGGTGAATTCCAATGATTACTGAAAGACATTCTCCTCCTAAAAATACCCTTTTATAGGGTTTTATACTTTGATCCTGCCCCCTCCTATTCCAAACAGAAAGATACTAAGCCTAGCAACCCCCTCGTGTATTTTATCTCTTTAATTCTACATTTGAGAGTGTTCACACACTAGAATCAAAGTCAGATTAACTTCTCCAACTTTGTCTGTCGGTAACCATTTAACTTCAAGCAAGTCGTTTATCCAACCTGGACTTCAGTTTCCACTCCTGTTAAATGACACTGTGGTGTCCGTGTGCCCTACAGAGAGATGCTGTGGGAACATTAACTTCCTGTTTATGTGGTAAGCTGTTAGAAAGCACGAATTTAGCAAAGCTCTTTCCACCAGCACTACATAGTGTTTTATGACAATGATAAACAACAATCACAGTGATGACTCTAGAGCATCACAGCATAGTGAAATGTCTCTGAACCGTAACGGATTATATTCAGTATCATTTTAGTATGTTTTTATTGCATTCTAATTAACTGGGAATTTGTTCAGCCATGTATGGTATTAATGTGATCCAACAATGAAAATATTTGACTCAATATAATGTGTAAATTATTAATCTATTCATTAAACAAATACTAAGTACCTACTGTGTCCCAACAACCATGCCAGGAAATGGGAATGAGCATTAAAAAACTGACCATACTAGATATTCAGATTTACTGTTTATGAAACACTTTGTAAGTTTTCGAATACAAGTGAAATGTCACCTTGTGGTTGAATAGTACACCTATTGCTGTTTTATCACCTTCAGTAGAGTGACCCGAGGGTCTCACCTGATTTTAGTGCATGAGCTTTGTGACAGCTCTGTGACCCTTTCGGGTTTTTGCGTTTCCTGGTTCTAGACTCCTCTCTGCACGGCCCGGCATATGCAAAGTCTGGCCTCTGGAGGGAAGAGATGTCGTAATATGTGATCACGTGAATACATATTGCCATTCTAAACACCACTCTTATGTTTTAGGCTTATGGCTGGCTACATGAAGACACAGGCCCAGAATCTGACCCAGTAATCATTGTGCGATTTCTAGGAAGCACAGACATCAGTACTGACCTCAGGACTCTCCTTCTAAGTGTCTGTGAACAGCTGGCAGTGAACTACCGGTGTCTGGTCCAAAGCTACCCTAAGAAGATTCATGACCTCCGTGACTTGTTTATAAACCTTCTGAATGAGTCTTCATTGCAGAGGCCTCTAGTAATAATATTCGATGCCCTAGAACAGCTCTCAGAGGGTGACGAGGCCAGGAAGCTTTGGTGGCTCCCCGCCCACCTGCCCCGCTTCGTACGGATAGTCCTCTCCACACTGCCCAACAAACATGGGATCCTGCAGAAACTACGGTGCCTTATCCATGAAGAAAACAATTATATCGAGTTGATTCCCCGGGACAGGAAGATGTGCAGCCAGGTCCTCAAACACCAGCTGCTGCGAGTCAAAAGGAAGGTCACATCAGGCCAGCAGATTTACGTGAACAATGCGTTCTCCAAGTGCACGCTGCCCATGTTTGTGAACCTGACCTTCAGGGAGGTGAGACATTGGAGATCTCACAAAGATGTCGATGAATCCTCCCTCTGTGTCACCGTTCATGAAAGTATAGAGCAGCTATTCTGGTCCTTAGAGAAGAAGTGTGGTCAGAAACTGGTCTCCAGAGCTCTTGGTTATATCACCATGGCCAAAATGGGTTTGAGTGAAATGGAACTGGAGGATGTGTTGGCCCTAGATAACAGTGTCATGAATGAGATCACGGAGAACTCCAGGCCCAGCAACCCCCTGAGAGTACCTTACTTGTACATCGCGAGGCTCAAGGAGGGTCTCAGTGGATACTTAATAGAAAGACACGTGAAGAACGTCACACTCTTGGTCTGGGCCAATAGACACCTGCAGCTCATAGCCCAGAAGCTGTATTTGAAGGACGACAGTGACCTACATGAAATGCACACCATCCTGGCAGATTATTTTCTGGGGGTCTGGTCAGGGGGCAGGAGGAAGGCTCTTTGCCTCGAAGACCCCTACTTGAATGGCTGCCTCGACTTGGAAAGCAGAAGCCTGCTTGAGGAAGAAAAGCACTTCATGGAACAGGCTTCTTTTGACAGACAGGCCCCAGACCAGCCTTGGGTTTTCCAGTGTAACCCCCTGGAGCCTGACATCTTTTTTGTCAACCACCGGAAAATGTCCGAGCTGTTGCACCACCTGACCAGGTGTGGGAAAACCGATGACCTGCTTTATGGCATCATCATGAACTTCAGCTGGCTTTACACCATGATCAAAATCGGCCAGTTCGACAAAGTGCTCTCGGACATCGAGCTGGCTTACAACTACGCGCAAGAGAAGGAGCTGAAGTTCCTGGCCAGCACCCTCCGCAGCATCAAAAACAAGGTCGTCGCTTTCCCTGGCTCCCTTTCAGCAGAGCTTCAGCAGAGGCTGCTGCCTGTCGTAAGTTCCCTGCCCAAACTGAGACACCTTCTTCTAGAGTGTGACAAAGACGGGCCCAAATATTGCTCCATTGTGCCATTACATTCGTCCATGGACGTGACATATAGCCCAGAGCGTCTTCCCTTGTCATCCAGTCACCTGCATGTCACTGAGATTCTGCCAACTTCTAACCCCAGTACTGTCCTCGCTGCTCTAGAAAATGGTTCTATCAGCACATGGGATGTGGAAACTCGTCAGTTACTCAGGCAAATCACAACAGCCCAGTCTGTCATCCTGGGCATGAAGCTCACCAGTGACGAAAAGTATCTTGTGGTGGCAACGACCAATAACACCTTGCTGATCTATGACAACGTCAATTCTTGTCTCCTGTCTGAGGTGGAAATCAAAGGGACCAAGCATGGAAGTGGCTCCCCCTACATCAATGGATTTACCCTGTCTGTCAACCATGCCCTGGCATGGCTCGAAGCCAGCAAAGATGTCACTGTCATCGATCTGCTCTATGGCTGGCCCCTTTACCAGTTCCACTGCTGGTATGAAGTGACATGTGTCCAGTGCTCTCTGGATGGGATCTATGCTTTCTGTGGACAGTACCTGAACACCACCACCATATTTCACTTAGGGAGTGGAGAAAAGGTGTGTACAGTGACATCTGAGTTTTCAGGTGGGTTTGTACAGTTTCTTCTTATCATGGACACGGCTCAGGAAATGGTAATGGTAGACAGTGAAGGAAGCCTTTCTGTTTGGAATACCGAGGACATTGCCAACCCCCAGCTGACGGATGACTTTGACTGCCGGAGAGAAGGCAGCGAGGTGGTCAGCATTGAACTTTCAGAGGACCAAAGTGCAATCCTGATCTGCAAAGCCCTCAGCATTGAGCTCCTAGACACGAGCGTGTGGAAGGTGGCTGAGAAATTCAGAGCAAAGCACAATGAACGCTTCATATCTGCCGTGCTGTCCAAAAACGGAGACTGCATCATCGCGACCATGGAAAATACCTCAGCCGTGTTTTTTTGGAGACGGGACACGGGACAGTGCATGGCAAGCCTGCAGGAAATCTCAGGTACCATAGTTAAGCTGGTGAAGTCCAGTCACCACAATGTGCTGCTGTCTTTATCGACCAGTGGCATTCTGTCTGTCTGGGACATAGACATCATCACGGCTATGTCCAACATAGACAAGACTGGAAAACCCATCCAGAGCCTGGTGTTACCCGCCAGAGGGGAAATCATTTACTCCCTGGATGGCTCCGACTGTGTTCACAAGTGGAACTTCAGCAGCGGGTTCATCGAAGCAGTATTTAAACATGAAGGGATAGTCGAACACTGTGTGTTGACATCCTCCGGAGACATCATGGTGACCGCAGATGACAAAAGCAGCCAGTACGTCTGGCACACCAACAGTGGTGACAACCTCTTTCGCATCAACGGGCAGAGAATATCTCAGCTGCTGATCACACACAACGACCAATTCGTGGTCTCTCTTTGCGAGGAGAACGCCTCCAGGGTATGGAGACTGGCCACCGGCCACAGGGTCTGCAACATCCTGACCACGCTGCAGAATGCCTTTATAACCTCCGCGAACACCTTCGTGGTGGGCATGACCAAAAGCAAAGTGCTGGCGGTCAGCCTGTGGACAGGCAGCATCACCAAGAAATTTTGCTGTGAGGATGGCACCACCATTGTGAGTTTCAAGCTGATCCCCGACTGTCCTGACATCATTGTGTTTATCACCTCGGCCGAAACGGTGAACATCTGGAGTCTGACAGATGAAGTGATCTGTCGCCGTGTGCAGCTCCCAAACAACTTCCTGAAAACTCTAGAGGATTTTGAAATTTCTCCCAATGGAAAGTTAGGCATTCTATCCCGGGGAGATGAAAATATCAACGTGCTAGACTTACACAGCGGCAAACTGCGGGTGGTTCACGCCTCCGGGGTCATCTGGCGGCAGAGATTGTCTCGAGACGGCCGCTACCTGGTGTACATTTGTTTCCGAAGCGGAGAGGAAGAAGAGGAAAACGGCGCCACGTCCAGTTTAATTGTCATGAGACTGGCCGACGGCAAAAACATCGGTGCTTGTTCCCTTTACAAAACTCCAACTTTTCTTGCCCTCTCCCAGAGGCACCTGCACATCATTGTGGGTTTTGACGATGGGAGCATAGGGATATATACAGTGGTAGACCGCGTAGATGCTGCACTGAAAATTAAAATCGCCACCTCGAACAGCAGACAGATATTCAACAGTGCGGCACAGACATCCCGGCCCAAGTGCAGCAGTCACTGTTTCAAAGTGTCTGTGGATTGCTTATGGAGGGAGTCCACGGAGGTCTTCGCAAGAGACAGTCCCATCACAGTGAGTGACTCCGCTGAGCCAAACGAGGCGACACCCTCCAAGAAACACAATTCTTGCTACGACCGGATGTGCTCTGCCCTGGAACCCAGGGGCCACAGCTACAGCCCTGACAACTGACAGGAATGTTGGTCCTGCTCAGGAGAAGTACATGATACACGCACAAAAGAATGGGGTGGGGGTGTGTCTTCTGTGTCCCAAATGATAAACTACTCGTTTCTTAAAACACGAGAAAGAGGATGGAGTTCCAGCGTCAGTCGTGAACATGTCCATGAAGTGCACAGCAATGTGAAATTGGTTTTGGGTTTGGTTTTTTGGTCAGAGTTTTTCCAGGAACGAAGTCTTGAGACTTTCCTAGAGAATGTGTAGAAATCATATTTAAATAGCTACATCAACTGGGGTGGAGGAGGGCGGGGACTAGAAGTTTTAGAATTGTGGAGGGAGAGGCAACATAACGCATCCCACCGGTTCAGATGAGAGAGGCCAGAGACCGTTGGGACCGGAACTGACCTCACAGAAATCAGTGGAAGCCACGAACACGAAGAGCTATTTGACTTCAAGGGATGGTGTGGCCATAAAGGAAACCCAGCCTTAATCTCTCCTCACGCTTTACAGCCCCGACAACTGTGTAAACCCAGGCTGCCAACGGAAGGGCAAACGGTGCAAAATCGCATAACAAGAACACCCAGGTGTCCTCCCAGTTTCCCACGAGAACGTGCGTGGCCACGAGCCGACTGGGACCAGAGCTGCCAACCGCTGTCACAGGGCTACTGAACACACAGAGTCGGTCTTCAGTGAAAACACAGCCATGACGATTGCATGCCAGGGTTTCTGCATAACGAACACAGGATTTGAAAAACTGTGTCCTGGGCTACAAAAGAACGCGTTGAACAAGAAGCCACAATCTTTTCACATCTTTTTTCAATGCCTGCTTGTGCTGGGCGGAAAGAAGAATTACAGGAAGGGCATTACGGGTTTGATCCGAACACCTGTTCATCTTCGTCGTTGTGCTAACAGAAGTGTATGCTGTGCAGTCCGTGGTATGGAAGCATCAGTTGTTTCCTGAACCCCTGCAGGAAACCCTAACAGAAGGAGAGCTTTCTCGACACGCCATCTACGGAGCACTGATGATATCTGCCTTACTCTCATGCCTCCTCTTTCCCTGTGTGAAGCGCAGACACGTGACCAAACACTCTGGGGCAAACTGAAGATACCTGTCATCCTAAAGTATCCCATCGATCTTCGGGGCCTCCCAAGGTTCTTTCCTGCCCCCCATTTGTAGGCACTTTCTTACTTCTGTACACTGTATGTAGGCTGCTTTTTCTGTCACCCTTTCCGCTTGAGGACTCTTTGGAGACTTTTCTAGTCTCCTTCCTTTCAAAGCAGAAGCTGTGAAATGTATTAAATCTTTAAAAAAAAAAAAAAAAAACTACTTCACCTATTTAAAAAAAAATACTACATCCCAGAAGGGGCAAGTGATTTTCTTCATATGGTATGTCCTTGGATAACTTTCCAGAGGATGTCGGTGGTTGTAGTTTGGTGTGGTTTTATTTGCAAGTGGCTGTTGTGACTCACGTGGGCAGAATAATGAATGAGGAACTGACTCGCTTTCGGTCCAGCTCTGCCATGAACTCATCACATATCCGTAGACAGACCTTTAACCTCCCTGCTGTATTGTTTCTGTAAAGTGCAAAATAAAGATCACGGTAGCATCTGCTGTAGTCCTCACAGGGATGATGGGGAACAAAGGAAGAAAAAAAACACAAGTGACATCTTCATTAGTGAAGTCAATGGGAGAAACAAAGTGATCGAACCTGTAGGGTATCCAAGTCCATTGTATTTCACTTTGGAAAGAGATGTGATTCAGATAGGAACACCCCATTCCATGGTGACTTTTTTATTTTTAGTATGTTCCTGCTGGTCTGGCTACTAGCCAGCTGGTGAGAGTCCAGAGAAGTCCCAGCCCACGTGCAGATCACTTGGAGGTTATTGTGTGAGTCAGTGCTTTTTCTTAGAGCCTCAGAGGCAACACATCTTCTACCTTTCATTATCAGTGGGACCTCCATGCCACACGATTCTAAGAATTAAATGCCTAGATGGAGTAAGTGTAGTGTGTGAGTGTTCTGTGTAACAGCCAATAGAGTCTAACAAGTGACTTGATTTTTCCTAACCTGTTTGCAGCTGATAGCTCACATTGAATGTTTTTATGTAAACTTTGTATTGTTGGGAAGAATCACCCAATCAGAGATTTATATTTTCATAAATGTTACATTTAGTTAAATTTTGTTACAGAGTTGTTACACTAGAAAATTACTGCGGTCTTCAAACAATATACAGTCTGGTGTGTGTATTGTTTCTATGAATAAAAGATAAACTGTATAGATTTGTGTGGTGTTTATTTTTTCTCTCAGCCCCCGCAGATGTAGTTAGATCGGTGGTGGTAGCAGGAATAGTCATTGTTCGTGCTTGCTGCACAACAGGCAGTATTTTCAGAGTTTTGCACACACGTAGTTCACAGCCGCTTTATGAGTTAAGTACTGGCAGTATTCCAAACTTTCAGATGAAGAAACCTGGACGTAGAGGTCCAGGGGGAAGAGCTGAACAGGACTTCAACACACAGTCAATGTCTTCTGTCAACTTTCTCAAAAGCACACGAAAATGTAGCGTTGATTATCCAGTTGACACTTTCTGATAATAACCAATATTTTCTAACTTTCAGATTAAAGACTCTGCTAGGCTCGGAAGATCACAGGGGATGTTTGCAAGCTCTCGGGTTTTTCAGGTATACTGCAATAGTTGGTACACTGTTCATTTAGCAAATATTTATTTTGCCAAGAATGCCTTCTAGGATTTCATACTCTTAACAGGAAAACAGATAGGAAACAAGTTCTGTCCATAAGTTCAAGGGCAGTGTGCTTGTCTCTGGCATGGGAGGTGGAAGTGGGAAGGATAATCACCAAGGGGTCATCCCTCATAAACTTCCTACAGGTGAGAGACTAGGAGGACCTTTCCCATATACACTGTTTCTTCTTATCACCTCTTAGATGGGAGAATCACACACACACACACACACACACACACACAATATTTTTAAAAAACAGGGCAGCCAAGGAGGGCTTAAATGATGATAACTAGGAACTTACCAGGTGAAACCTTGTATCTGGTTTCATGAAACAACTATTCTCAAAGAAATGTAAAATCAAGATGTTGCATCCATCAGGCTTATTGCCTCCATCTTCATGTGGCCAAGGCTGGCTGGGGTTTAAAAGTTACCCCTCCTGAAAATGGCTTCCCTACCCATGCTAGGGAATTCTTTCTTGGATACTAATTGAAGTCCTTGACATAGAAGGTTAAACCCTCTTCTCTTTCAGTGCTCAGAGAAAATGTAGGAGTTGACCATTAATATTTGCATTAAAGCACTTTGTAGACATGGAATTTGTTGTTTAACTTAATGTCTTCTGTCCTAGGGTCAAAAATAGAACAAAGACTGCATGCTTGCTATGTACAAAGCACTATGCTGTGCCCTAGAGTGACTTGAAAATTAGCCACACACAACTCCTGCCCTCCAGAATCCTACATTCTAAAGACACAACTAAATCAGATGTAAGACAGACGGTGATACAAAGTTGTTAATAAAAATGAAAGCCAAGTACAGAGGATACACCACAGAGGAGTGATTAACTCTGGGAATCAAAAAGAATGGCCGAGAGGAGGTGACAAATAGCTGAGGCTTGAATGACAAGTAGGACTTAGCTGTCAGAATGTCCGAAAGACATTTCAGGTGACGGAAACTGTAGGAGCAAAAACAGGGTCAAAGTGTATTCTGGATGAGTTCAAATGCTATGTTGGGATTTTAGAGTTTATTCAGTAGCGAACAGGCAATCATGAAAAATGTTTGGAGAAGGGAATGGCCTAATTGGAATGTGTTTTTGAACGACTCAGGCAGTACTGTGTCAGGGATAGAGAGGGGCAAGAGCACAGTACAGAGACTATCACAGTGACCTGAGGGAATGGAGAATTGGATCTTAGGACACTGGCAGAGAGAATGCTAAGAGCAGGGACAATTCAAGAGTGATCCCAGGGCTTAACTGACAGGTGAGTGATGGAGAGAGAAAACAAATTCCAGTTTCAGTTGAAACTGGGTGGATAGCAGAGTTGCAAATATAAAATGAACAGTTTAGGACAGAGGGGGCAAACATAAGGGCCCGCGGGCCCTCCACCTTGTTTTATCCAGCCCAGCACCTTGTTTCTACCCCGTGGGGAGTAGTAACATTTAGACTGTCCTAAAGTTACATTTGGCCCTTTGAAGGCAACCGCGAGACTAATATGGCCCCCGGTGAAAATGAGTTTGACACCCCCGGGTTAGGAGATAGAAGTTGAGGAAATAATAAAACAAAGTTGGACCTACAGTTCAAAGGTTAAGACATCCGTGCAGGCAATTGGAAATATACTCTTCATCCCCTGGAGAAATCAATGAGCTGAAGAACCCACCCTGGCCAGTGTGGCTCAGTTGGTTGGAGCATCCTCCCATAACCTGATTAGGGCAAATAACTAGGTTGCAGGTCCAATCCATGGTCTGGGTGCCTGTGACCTCCAGTACAGGCACACAGGAGAGACAACCAGTCGGCGTTTCTCTCTCATACTGATGTTTCTCTCTCTCCCTCCCTCTGTCTCTAAAAGCAATGGGAAAAAAAAAAAAAAATGTCCTCAGGTGAGGAAAATAAGTAAATAAATAAATAAATTTTACAAATCGATCCAACTATTTACCTCTTTCTTAAAAGTCTAAAATGCCTCATGTGGTGCTTTTGTTGTTGTTGTTGTTATAATGTAAGCCAATACTATGCACTTAAAGTTTTTGTCTTTTTTAGAACTATATTGGCAAGTTTAAAACTATATTAACAGATCTACGCGAATGAGCTTTCCTTCCTCCATGACCCATCAGATGGAAACAATGAATACACCCATGAAAACACAAACACTAAAAGCTCAGTGAGTTACGCTGTTTCCACTTCCACATGCCTCAAGAAACCACAGGTTTTTCTTCCGTATTTTGCACAAGGACACCTCAGATCTCCATTTGGCACACCGTGTGATCTGCAGGAAAGCCAGATTACACTTTGCATAGGCTCATCAGAGGGTTCGGTTTCGGTGTGTCAGTGTCACACTATGTAACCCTGGTAATCTGAAGCCATCAAAACAGCACCACCCCTGCCCTTAGAGAATCCCAGCCTTTACTACGTGGAGGTAACTCAACCAGCCCCTCAAACATACTAAGAGCAGTAATTCAAAAACTGGGCCGTGCATTACCTTCCTTGTCCCCCACTGTGTCGGAGTCGATGTGTCTGGGGTGGGACCCAAGAATTTGCATTTTTACAAAATTCCCCCAAATGGTGCTCATTCTGCTAGTCCGGGAACCACAATTTAAAACCTAAGATAAATACCAAAGTATTTATGGTCGGAATAACCAAACTCATAAACATGCCAGTATCCTATGGTCATTACTAAAACATCAGCTAGAAGCTGGACATGAGATTCCTTTATTGTAGCAAAGGATTTTACCAGAAAATTATGTAAAAGAAAGTATAACTTCACTCAAATCTATCACTTTAAAGCCTGTAGCTACTACACGACTGAGAAGATTCAGAAAATGAGTTTTATTCCACAAAGGAAAATGTCGTGTGAGTGGCGCTGGAGTCACTTGAATGGACCCATGAAAAACTAAGGGCAGTGTGTGCATCTTTAAACAGTGTTCTGTGCGGTTGCTTCTCCAGCATCCTGTTTTGTCCCTGGACGAGTTGGAGGCGGGGGAGAGAGTAAGGTAAGCTAGGTGGCGCCGTTGCTTAACACATTTTCCGTCACACCCAGCGTTTACTTTGAAGCGCAGGTGAAGACCGTCCCATAGTTAAGCAGTATTTTAGGTGCGGGGATTACAAGCACCAGCGTGGAGCTCGGCGGGTTGGACGAAGAGTTGCAGCTGAGGTTTCCCACCCCCGGAGAAGAGAGGACAGGTGGGGCGGAGAAGCGTGATTTCGCTCAACTGCGGTCTAGAGGGTGCAGGCCAGCGTGCGCAGCTGCCCCGGGAATTACCATGGCAGCGTCTGCGCTGTCGCTCAGGCCGTCTGTGCCACAAAGGCATGCGACAGGGCACACACCAGGTCTAAGCGGCTAGTGCCATAACTGCGGAGGAAACTGAAAAACTTGGGGGTGAGGGGTACAGATCTACTCGCAAGGGGTGCATTTATTTATCTCCCCACCAACGTCCAGAGTCATGGGACAGCACGACAGAAAAAGTTTCCCAACACGGGCAGGAGTGCGGCCTGGGTGTGGATGCCAGAGGCCGAGCTCCAGGATTCGTAGCTCCAGTGCGTCCGGAAGGCCAGCCCCAGCTGCCGGGGGTCGGAAGTCGGGGTCCGTGCAGCCAGGGCACCTCCCGGGGAGCCGCGCGGCGCGGGGCGCGCAGGTAAAGGGTTACACGTGCTGGGGAGGCTCGCCTCGGGCCGGGCCACGTGATGCGCCGGCCCAATGACCGCACCGGGGCGGCAGCTGCGAGCGCCGCGGGCTCCGGGCAGCGCTGAGCCGCTGGTGTTTCCCGGCGCGGCCGCGCGAGGCCCGCCGAGCATGGGCGCTGCGACCCCGACCCCTTCGCCGCCGCCGCCGCCCGGCCCCAGGTAGGACCGGCTCCCGCCGCGGGGAGGGCGAGGGCTTGCCTGCTGCGGAACTCGGCTTGGTGGCATTATTTCCCCGACTTCTTTCGCGGGTTACTTTTATTTCTGTCTTTCTTTTTGCCCTCGGGTGAGGCGAAAAAGTGGAATGAGGCGATTGTCAGTTTAATAACTTCGAACAGGTCACACTACTCAAGAAAGGCTCGAAAAGAGGCAAAATCCAGGATAGGGGGGCGAGAGGGGGGCTTTTTCAAATTCCCCAAAGATCAAGACAGTTTGTAAAGCTTGGCGTCTGATTGGTGTATGAAACACTTTTGTTTTTAAATCCCTAATTAATGAACTTTCAACAGTGCCCGAGAACTTGAATTGGAAACACTGTAAGAGATTTCCCCTTATTTCTAAGTCTCCCCGCCCCCCCACATTTAAAACGGAAATAGAACGTGACCGTCACTGTTTCTTTGAAATGTTCTTGGGTCCCAGGATTTGTCCCCTTAGGGTGCTGGCGCCCTGGGTGGCAGTGGGCAAGTGTGGAGGGGACAGGGTGCAGTGCTAGGTCGAAGCAGGTGTTGAAAGAGGGCGCTGGGTGCAAGGGGTTAAATCAGACTGTTTGCTGAATATTTAATAATTAGGCAAGTTCCTCCTGGTGAGTTACTTGGGTCTCATTGACCTTGGCAGCCCTGATGAGGTGAGATTTTCACAAACTACCCCTGAAGGATTTTTCCAGAGATGTAAGGCAGAAATCAGTGTTTTGGGGGTTTATTTCCAGCACTGTAATTAAATTTAAAAACAATAAAAACTCCCTTTAGTAACTTCGAACATTTTATTTTGCATTGCGGGATAGATGTTTGCCCAGTGAAGATCAGTGTTTCACGCAGGGGTTCAAAAATCATTCAAGATAGGTATTTTCTTCCCGTCACTATGAAGAGGAAATTACTGGTGACACGTCTCACTATGACTTGCCAATGACCTGGGTGTTTGTAACCACGCTCTCGGAAGGAGTGATAGCTGGGGAAAGATGAGCAACGGTTGAGAGCTGAATGAGAAAGAAATGGGCATTGGTTGCTGCTTTTAAAGACACTAGAACGTATATTTGCCACTTATTCCCACACTTAACCCTTCAGCTAATACTCTTTAAGGAGGAGACAGATGTTAAACCCTTTCAGGGCTAAACAACAACAGTGCCCGTAGAACCCCAGACCGGTCACTAGGCAGGTCACTGACACAATGATCTGAAGCACTAAAGGTAGAGTTCTGGGGTTACTTACGTTTATCTAACGTGTCAAGAGTCTGTTATAGGAAGCTGCCTTGACCACAGAGGAGAAATGGAACAGACACCGATAAAGAAAGGCAGGATTCATCTTATTTATTTAGTTATTTAGTTATTTTTGTCCATTCTGATCCGGCTCTTTCCTCGGCAGCTGGGTGATAAGCACCTCTCTCGTGGCACCTGCCCCAGGCCCTGGTCCTCCCCAGTGGTTCTAAAGATTTAGGTAGGTAATGAGATGGAAAGATGAACAATCTTAGCTATGTACTAAGAGCTTTTGCATATCTGGAATTTAAAACAAAAACTTGTATGTCGATGAAATATGTTCCTGAACCTAAAAAATAGAAAGATTCCCCTGACTTCTTACCTTGTGCGTCTGTGAGCCTAGAACCGATACCTGGCTAAGCTCTGGCCAGAATCCAGTCCCAGCCCAAGGGCAGAGCAGGCACTGCCCTCTGGCTCTTGGAACTACCCTGCCCTGGGTGCGCAAGAGCCCATTGACTGTGCTTCTTGGAATGGACTCCAGTTTCCGAATAACTGAATACCAGCCTCCTGGTAGCTGGCTTTCCTCCACCTGAAATGTTTCAAACCCCCCTAGTTTATTCCCAATTACCCTAAATCTTGGGTTCTTTAGAGGAGCCTTGGTTAAATAGTACTTGTCATGCCTTTTTTTTCTTTCTTTCCTTTTTGGTCTTTAGATTGATTATCTGGTTGCAGATAAAATTTCTAGATATTTAGAAAAGAGGAGTTGATAAGGGAGGGCAGACGTCAGCCTTCAGCCATCCGCAGGTCAGATGAGTCACCCAGTTGTAGCCTGCCTTCTGTCTGCGTACCATGTGAATGCTGTTTAGAAAAATAAAATGAAATCTTTTATCTCTTTGTACCCTGAGCATGTCCCACAGAATTTGGAATCTTCAGAAGGAATATATGTCATCAAAATGACCCTATCATAAAACATGCTTATAACACACCCATCGGATGAACATGTGCCCTGAAGCAGATACTTAAAAGAACTTGAAATACTGACTCAGAGTCATCAAGCATCTTAGAAAAGACACTCCTGAGTTGCATAAGACAAAAAGAATATCATGTCGCAAATTCCAGCCCTAGCACTGAATGTTCAGAGGACAAGTGGCTCTCTAGAATTAAATGAAACCTTGGAGACAGCAGGTGCGTAGACCTGGAGACTCCAGCCCCATGGTGAGGTGCTGGGGACACAGTCCTTGCCTCCATCTGTCAGTCTTCAGAGAAACCATGGAGGACTTGAAGCAGAGCAGACCTGTATTTTAGAAAGTCCCTGGCTGCAGAGAGAAGAATTAAATAGAGAAAAGACAAGTAAAGTCATTTCTGTAAAAACCCACATGAGAGGAGAGAGAGAAGTGAATTGATTCAAAAGATAATTCGAGGGGAAAGGTATTTAGGGTATTAATTCAGAGGAAATGTTAGGTGGCTCAAGTCTCTGAAGTTACAATAATTTACATATCATTTCAGAATACATTTGTTCCAGGTAGATAACCATAAACCATGTTTTGTTGCAATGCTTTCCTACTGACTAAAGTCACTGTGGGGCCCCACATACTGTGTTTCCATCACAGAAAAAAGTTTTGGGTAAAGAATGAGCCAAATATATTTCCCATTTTGAACAACCTAGTGCTTCTTTAGATAGACTTAAATATATACATCTGAAGGCAAAGTTAAGATAATGTGACGCCCTCACGTTGTATACGTGGTCTCTGATTTAGCTTCTAGGGATAAAAATACCTGAGTTTTGATTGTGTAACAGTAGTGAAAGTGGGCAGTAGGAGAGCCTTTTCCTTTAAATCGGTCACAATGTGGCCGGCTATATGTCACCGAGAAGACTGTATTATTATTCTTATTGCAGAAGTGTAGTGTCAGAGTGGCGACTCCAAGTGGTGACACTGGCGGTGTGCGAGAGTCACTGAATACCCGTGAGGGAAGAAGAGTCTCCTTGGTTATTGACTCATGGCCATATGTATAACTTTTTAATATAACAGGTATTTGGGTATATTTGTAATTCACTTGTTTGTTAGTCCCAGAGTTGAATCTCTACACACATGAGTTTTGAAACGTCCTTTAACTGTGGTGTTAAACCCCCCCACCCATTTGATAACTGAGTACGCATCTTGGGTTACTGATGTATACTGGATGGTTGTAGAACAATACCCTTCTTATTTGGTGATCAGACTACATACCCTCCAGAGCATTCATGGCAGCCTCGAAGGGGATGAAAGAAGCCCACCTGCACCTGCAAACAGTTCAGGGCTGCATACATAGATCCTCACTAGGATGTCTGTGGCATTGCACGTTTATCTTTTGATTCCCAATGAGCTTGGCTGTCTGAGTTCCTGGTCTGCAGCAAGGAAGCGCACCTTACGGGTTCAGTGTGTGGCTAGTAGGATGAAGTATGAAATGTAGCCACTGCCAGCTGCCGAATAGAAAGGGCAATGCAGGGACGGTTGTCTCTGATTAAAACCTAAGTCAACAAGAAAAGAAAATTGGGTTCAGGACTATGTGTTAGCAAGGAAATAAGTATCGTGTTTTGGAAAAAAATGCACCTTCAAACGTTTTTAGACCTAGAAAAAAAAAAATGAGGCTCAAAAAGCTTAAATGATATGTCCAAGGTATTGAAGCTACCCATTGGAAAATCCACTGGAACCAGAATCCAGGAAATCCCAATTCCCAGTTCAATTATCTTCCTACACTAACCAAAAAGTATAAATTTTAGTGGTATGGAAAATTCTTTTTCTGTTAAGTGCCTTTTTCTTAAAATATTATAGCCAATGTTTATGGAGAAATTATTTACATGTACAGTGTCATTTACCTAACAAACCACTCTAAACCTTAAGCTTAAAGCAACCACCATTTATCTAGTTTATGACTTTGTGGATCAGCAGTTTGGGGCTGGTCCTTACCAGGCTTCCCTATGCACCCGGGGTCACCGGGGTGGCTCTGCCTGTGTGTATTGGCTGACTGCCGGCTGAGTCAGCTGGGGAGCCCCAGTGTAGTGGTAAGGGCGACCATGGAAGCAGGGGGCATCGGGGCCTAGCCTGGAACGGACGCAAGTTGCTTCTCTTCCAATCTATTTCAAGAGCAAGTCGAAAGAATCATGAGGATTCAGGAGGGGTGGAGAACTGGGGCCATTTTTGCAAGCTACTGCCCCTTGGCAGAGCACTTTATCTAACTTACCTAACGAGTCTCATCTCAACTCCGGAAGTGAAGGCAGCATTCCGATGTTGCAGGTGAAGAAGCTGAAACCCAAACACGGTAGTCTGACCGAGGGGGTGCAGCTGGTGAGTGGTGGAACCTGCAGGGTGCGCACTTGGGAACTGGTTACGAGTACAGTCCTGATTCACCTCAGCTCTGTTCGTCAGAACCGGCATTGGAACAAGATCCCAGGTTATTCCTAAGCACAGCGAAGTTTAAGAAGCAGGCACTGCAGGGAGCAGGGGTAATGGTAATAAGAGGGGCTCATGAGAGCACAGGCCCTGAGGCTGGAGTCTGCAGGCAAGTGAAGGAATTCCTGGACTAGACAGGGCCTCTGCAAGGGCAAGTTTGTTCCTGGTGTAGAAGGAAGTCTGCTTTTTTCTAGAAAGGCTAATC
The DNA here is from genome assembly GCA_007922815.1 of Macrotus californicus. Lineage (NCBI taxonomy): Eukaryota > Metazoa > Chordata > Mammalia > Chiroptera > Phyllostomidae > Macrotus > Macrotus californicus. Next base: position 11,568 of record VMDR010006449.1, on the reverse strand, counting down.
AGAAGGCCCTGAGGAGGGCCTGGAGGGGAGAATGGTGAGGTTTTATTGTCATCTGGGCATGCCGTGAGGACAGCTCAGACCAAGGCAGAGATGGTGAGAAATGAGAGACCAGTGGTCCAACCTGGGGGGGCATTTCAAAGCACACCCCACAGGACTTGATGCCAGATTGGGTTCTAAGGAAAGAGAGGAAGTGAAGATGGTTCTAGAGTGCCAAGTTCTGGGTCATTTCCCAGCCTTCAGCTCGGCATAATACCTTTGCCTGAGTTTCTTTGCTACTGAAAAAGAAGATGTGTTTTGGTGATGATGGTGGTTTTGCCAAGAGGCAATTCAAACATTAAAGTTCCAAATCTGCATGCTCATGTAAATTTCCCAAGTTTAAGTGAGAAGTTTTTGGCAGGTAATTAGTTATAATGAAACAGTTTTTTATATAGTTCTTCTGCCAATCAGACCTTCCCAACTGCCCTGTGGACATCTATGCAGGTGGGGTAATTGTGCCCCTTTCACAGGTAAGGACACTGAGATTTAGCGATGTCACTCAGCAGGATTCGAACCCAGGTCTTCTGACTCCAACCCTAGTCTTCTGACTGTGCTGAAACACTCTGCAGGCTTTTTATTTGATCTTTGGAGGAATTTTTGATCTGATCAATTTGGGGTCTTACTTTGTTTTTCATATATGCTGTACCAAATTCAGAAAGGTGCTTGAAAATGTGTAAGAACGATTTTGAAGTCCCTATTTCGTAGAAACTTGAAAATGCCTCAGAAAAGAAATGATTCTTTCCTCACCTGGTTTTCTTATGTTTTTCTTTCCACATATTGATCCCAATGGCAACAAATTATACTTTATATTTCAAATGATGTGCCCTCTTTTCCAGCTTTTCATTTGATTCTTTGATAAAAAGACTTTGATTTTTTCTAAATACATTTTTAGGCCTGTTCTTAAGCAGAAGGCAAATAAAAAACAAAGTCCATAGATTACAGAATCGTGACCCCAAAGGGGTCAAAAAGCTTGGTTGTGTAGGTAAGAAGACTGAGGGCTGGAGAGAAGGGGTTCAAGTGTACCCCACAAGTTGGAAACAAAACTAGAGCAGGACCTGTTGTTTCTAAACCTGAGCCCTACATTGTGCCTAAACTACTTCAGGGAAGTTCCCTTCCCTGTTTCCCAGCCTCTGTCCGCCCAGTGAGGAGCTGGGAACGCTCACATTTTAAAGTCTAGACAAACTGGGACTGGATCCTGGTTTGCTAGCTACCTAGTGTGTAACCAAATGCATTTACTACTGCAGTCATTGCTGAAGAGAATCGTAAAACAGAATTCACTGGCGAGACAGGGAAGATTTAGTTTACAAAGTACAATTTATCTGCATGCTCTTTTAAACTTGACCTGGCAGGTTTTATGATTCTCACTGGGTTTTGGTGAAGGAAGCCAAGTATTCTAGGAGTGGATGGAACAAAAGCTTCAGAAATACACTGCAGCCCAGGCAGAGGCCCAGTCCCAGAAGACCTCAGCTGGAGGCCTGACCCCTGCCCCCCACTGCCCACTGGAAAACGAGTTCCATCTCTGTTACCATCTCTATTGTAGATGCAACGTCTGGGGACAAAGCACAGGGCTAAGTTGTGGCTCTGGGAAGGGGAAGGGGAGCCGGCCACCGAAGGAAGGCAGAGAAATTATAGCCCACCCGTGTGCAGAAAGCTAGGGGCTTGTTGTTTTGTTTTTTTTTTATTTAATACCCTGCCTAATTCAAAGATGTAATGGGACAAAGGAGTATGACTTTTACATAAGGACAATAATAAAGCTAAAGTGGGCTTGTGATTTCTGCTAAAGTAGGTTCTGCTAATAATATCAACAGGACCTCAGGAGGAATTGATATTATTTAGCAGAAATCGCAACCCTTGAGAGACAGTTGTCCTGTAAGAGTTAATTACACAAACAAGAAGCAAAACAAGCAAACAAATAAAAACTCAAGAATTTGCCACCCTGGCACTTTGCAGGGCCCCTAATGGCAGGTGTGACAAGGTGCGGCCCACGTACACACACGCCCATAAGTCAGAAATCACCAGGATCATCCTCCCAAACACAGATGACAGCATCATATGCATGTTTGGTCCCATTAAATCTCTTTACTCCCTGCGTTTGCCAGTGTTCACCATCTACGTAGTTTCTGAAAGACCTTTGAAAAGAAACCTGGGGTAGGGGTTGTGTCTTCATCCCTCCCTAAGCCATGGGGGCCACTGCACTTCTGCAGGGAGTCTCGGAGGAATGAAAACGTGAGAGGAGACTGGGATGAGGGACAGGCTGTCCTCGGGCGCGAATCCTGACTCTGCCACTTGTTGTGGGACCTCAGGAGGAATTTCCTGTAATCCCCCTAGATTTCCTATAAAACTAGGAAGCTGATTAACTGCTTCCCCTAGAGCGTGCCTGCACTCAGCAAATGTTTACCACATCGGATTCTCGGCCTCTGTGGCCTTTGGTTTCCTCGAATGTAAAATGAGAGGTTTGGATGATGCGTAGCTGTAAAGGCTCCCTGTACAGAATTCTGGAGCGAAACACAACAACAATGCCAGGTTGGCATCAGTGGCGAGGTGGGAGGGCACCCATGACTTGGTCTGGGGGAAACAAAGTGGGAATGGAGCCGTCTGGGAAAGCAGAACTTCCTGACCTGCTGAAATGGTCATTCTGTGAGTCCAGATGAAAGGAAACTCTAAAACATGGAGAAATGAGAGATGAGGAAGGTGACTTTTTCCTGGGCCTCATTTCAATGAAGGATTTTCAAAAAAAAAAAATAAGGTGGCATTTATTGTATTTAAAAGAGAGGGCCATTGTGGTCTTTTATATATTCTTCATCTTTCACTCTATAAGTTTAGTTGGATTTAAATATATACATTAGAAAATGTTTTTACTGTGGAGGGCCCACACCACTCAGTGAACTTTGTGACAAAAAGCTTCATCCCTTCCCCCATATTGCTGTATGGGCTAAAATCTAAATGATCTTCTATGGGACAAACAGAGGCTGTGTAGACAGTAGGGGTACAAAGGTGAACAAAGTGGACCTGGACACCATCCCGTAGGTGCTGACACATTAATCACACAGACATGTCACCTCATTCCCATACGTTCAGCGGGGAGGGGTCCCAGGCACCGTGCAGGGTGAACTGGGAGCTGTCACCTGTCTGAGAGGCAGGAAGGGCTCCCCTGAGGGTGGATGAGAGGGATCTAACCAGATGGAGGGTGGGGACGCAGGCAGTAGGCTCACATTCCCAAGGTGGCGGCGTTCCTGGAGGGAGAGGGAGAGGGAGATGGCAAGTGGGAGGGAGATCAAGCAGGCCTTCCTCGGACACGTGCAAACATCTGACCTCGACCAGTCTGGTCCTTCTTCTTTATGTAGGGTTCTTTTGAGGGGTAGATGTTAAAATCTCCAGTATTCAGATGTGGAAGAGGGTAAAGGTCTCCTTCCTCCCAGCCTCACACTTGGTCCAAAAGCAAATCTCAGGCTCTATTCAACACATTAATTAGTAAGCAGGAATCAAAAAATCATGCATCCTATTTTGTCAGCTTGGTGAAGTCCCTTTTTCTGTTCTTTTAGTTTCTGCAATTATATATTGGATTGGCCAAAAAGTTTGTTTGGTTTTTTCTGTAAGATGGCTCTAGTAGCACTTAGTTGTCTTTAACTTCATTCGGAACAATTTTGTTAGATTGTTTTGTGACAGCTGTCATATCGGTGTGCATTTTTTTAAAAACTTATCAAAATTGGTGAATTTTTGTGCAGCCATTTTAATACTGAAGATGGAATAAGCAACATTTTCAGCATATAATGCTTTATTATTTCAAGAAAGGTAAAAACGCAACTGAAACATAAGAAGAAAGTGTGCAGTGTATGGAGAAGGTGCTGTGACTGATCGAACATGTCAAAAGTGCTTTGCAAAGTTTTGTGCTGGAGATTTCTCACTGGACGATGATGCTCCATGGTCCAGTAGACCAGTTGAAGTTGATAGCGATCAAATTGAGACAGTAATTGAGAACAATCAAGGTTATACCACATGGGAGATAGCTGACATACTCAAAACATCCAAATCAATGAAGTTATTGGTGAAGATGAAAAAATGTGTCTTTTATTTTACAGAAAAAGCTAAGCAGACTTTTTGACCAACCCAGTATCTCATGGATAGTTCTGCAGAGGCAGTGTGACACTGTTTGGGGGCAGGGCTGAGCTAATCTAAGAATTTAAGCAGAGAAGCCTTGGAGCTAACCCCTGGACAAGGCAGTTGTTAGCAAGGAGCACTGGAAACTGTTGTAACCACAGGTTACTGGATTGCTAGACTCTGTTAGATGATACAAGGGCGGGAATGCCTCCAAGGGCGTCCAACCTTTTGGCATGTCTGGGCCACACTGGAGGAAGAGCTGTCTTGGGCCGCACATGGAATACACAAACACTAACAAAAACTGATCAGCAAGGAAAAAACAAGGTTTTAAGTAAATTGACGATTTTGTGTTGGGCTGCGTTCATAGCCATCCTGGGCCCCCATGTGGCCCATGAAGGGGTTGGACACCCCTGCACATCATTTCTAGACAATCCACATATCTTATACAAAACTGACTTTGCCAAGGAAAAATAACCTCTTTTTTTCCTTTTCATTGAATTTATTGGGGTGGCACTGGTTAACAAACTTATCCAGGCCTCAGGTGCACAGTTCTACAGCACATCATCTGTGCACTGTGTTGTGTGTTCAGCACCCCAAGTCAAGTCTCCTTCTGTCACCGTTTATCTTTGCTAAACCCTTCACCTACCTCCACTGGCACCCCCCCCCAAATAACCTCTAACATCCTTTTGCTAATTAACAAAGGCCTTTGTACTGGTTTGAGATAAAGAAGCTAACATAACTCTAGAAACCACTTCTGGACTGTATACAGCCCTCAGATAATAACATTCTTACTAGTCATCTCTGAAGTGCATATACTTAATCGGGACAGCTAATTTAATTTACAACCCAAGGTACAGATTGAAATCACACTCACAAAGCTCAGACTGTCTATGCTGACATAGTTCAAAGTGAATTACAGATAATACAGCCATTATGAGGCAGTGCTCTCTATCTTAAGAACAGTGAGAAGCTATTGAAGGTTTTAAACTGGAAAGTGATAAGATTTGCATCTCCGGCTGCAGTTTGGTCCACCAAAAGCCAGACTTGGGAGAGAGGGAGCCAAGTAATGAGCTGTCATGCGGGTGGTGCTGACTCTGACTTGAATAAGGTGGAGGTAACTGGGGGGAAGTAGATGGGTTCCTGACATATTAGGTGAAATGACTGGAACCTGGTGGTGGACTGGAGATGGGAAGTGAGGGAGGAGGTGACCAGGTTGAGTTTTGGGACAGGGGACAGGGGATACAAATAATTTTGTGGTAGTGTTGTTTGTGATCAAAAAGAAAAAAAAGAGACAATTTGTGTGTTGCCAATATACAAGAGTTAAGTGAGGTACGATTTGTAGATACAGCGCACTACTCTGTCCCAATGGAAGAAGTGAGGAATATATGTGATAACATGGTGGAAAGATGTCCAGGATATGATCTTAAATTTTTAAAAATTTGTTGAAGAAGCATGAACTTAGCGTTCCATATTAACCGTTTGAGTCCCAAGCAGCGCGATTGCGCTGCTGACAATACCCCCTGGGACTCAAATGGTTAATACAAATAGCAATGATTTTAATTAGCACTTACGGAATTATCTTCTGGAGGGTTGGCCCCTTGTAGTGCAAGCTTCCCCCGCCAGGTAAGAGCCCTAGGAACCCATCTGTATCAGTGCACCAGCTGGCGTTGTGAGAGGCTGCGTTCGGCTTCAGTAAATTTTTTTGAGACTCTTTCAGTGCATTTGCCTATTTCATGATGGGTGATTTCTGAGCACACCTGCCCACGCCACGCTGAGTGTTCAGCAGTCTTTGACCAAAAACAGCATGACCCCCGTGCCCCACCCTGCCTATTCACCCAATCTTGCCCAGACTGATCTTTTTTTGTTTCCCTGGATGAAAAAAGTTCTCAAAGGGAAATGTTTTGCCAATGTGGAAGAAGTGAAACAAAAAAAACAGCAAAAGCACTAAAAGACATCAAAATCGATGAGTTCAAAAACTGTTTTGAACAGTGGAAAAAACGTCTTGATAGGTGTATTACATCAACTGGAGAGTACTTTGAAGGTGACTCAAGTTTAAACATGTAAGAATAAATACACAATTTTTTAATGTAAATAAATTCCAGGGTTTTTTTGGGTCCCTCCTCATAACTTAGTAATAGTAATGATTATAATTAGCACTAACAAGTGAAATATCTGGAAGAAAGAATTTTCTAATGGTGATTATCTGTGAGGCAGAGATTACCAGGGACATTTTCAATGTACATTAGACATTTCTGTACTCTCGGTTTATTTTGCAACAGAGAAATTTGACTTGGCAGAAAATGAGCAGACTGCCCTATTTCTATCATGAAAACTGCCTATCATCCGATCCTACGATGATTTCTCCCTCCTCTGAACACACAGACCACGTTCATTCCAGAGTGTTAGATCCAAAAAGGGGTCCGCCGGTTTAGCATCTCCATGTCCCATCTGAGGAAACTGAGGCCCAGAGAGGTTAATGGCTTGGCCAAAGTCACATGACTCTAAATTAATAGCAAGGCCAAGATGAGAATCCAGGGACATGCTAACTCTTAGTCTAGAATCTACTATAAGCTAAATCTTCTCTAGCACTCACTGTACCTATGAATAACTTGGCTTTTATTGGACTGTGAAGTGAATAAATCTGTCTTTCTCCTTCAATAAAATCATGTGCTCAGACTGTGACAGCCAGGGTTCACTATCAAGTTCATACTGTAAAACGGTCATTAAAGCAATCAACAGACTTTCCTTAGACTTCAGGTCCAAGAGGCAGAACTGAAAGTCAGGGAGGCAAACTTGAGTGGCTCTCACACAGCTTCCTTCCCCAAACCCCTCACGCAGAAACACATGCACCACGCACGGCAAGGATAAGCTAGGGGCACTGGGCTGCGTTCCCTAATTGGTCATGCTGGGGAAATGGACTTTGGATGTAAGGGAGGGTCAGTGAGTACCCCTCTGTTGCAGCAATGTGCCAGTACCCTAAACTTCCTGAAGGGAATGGCATGCTATTCAAGGATTCTTTTAATCAGTTGATAATCTCAGCGATTTCCCCCAGCTGCCTTCAGAACTCTCACTTCTAGGATTCACAGAGGCCTTTTTCACCGAGTATGTTTCAGGGACTGTTTCTTATCTTCCCACCCCTGGCCTGACTGTGGGCCCAGAGCGTGTCTCAGATTGTCCACCCTCATGTGGCAATGGCCCCCTGAACTGGACTCTTGTAGATCAGGATTCACTGGCAGAAACAAGGGTAGAGAACTAGCTTGTCCTGAGACCAGGAGTTACCCAGGGAGTTACATGCCCCAGTCTGTTACGGGCTCTTTGGCTTTCCTGCCTTTGGTGCCTGATCCTTTTCCCCTTCTCCCCTGAAGCTAACCACAACACTATTGTCTATGCTGAACTACACTTGACATCTGCTGTTCATCACCTGAATGGGCCGCTGTCTTCCGGAAACTCTCCTGCTCCCATTTTGCAAATTTGGTGAGCTTGTTTCCAGTGTTTTATTAATTTATTTCAACTCAGCGTTTTTCATATCTTAAACTATTCCATTTTTTTAAATGACCATGTTTAATTTTTTAGGCTTACACACACACACAAGTATATAAAGTTTAGTTTTACACTCTTTCAAACCAGTTTCTCCTATTGCTAATTGTGTGTGTTCACAATGCTTTAAGTATTTACATTACCATATAATGCATTTATACATTTTATCTTAAAATTTGGGAAAAAACAAAAGTTAAGTATCACGACTGCAATGTGCCTTTAAATTATATACAGAAACCTAGCACTGTGATGTGATGGAAAAAAACCCATAAATTTAAAGTGCTAATCATTATTTCCCCCTTGGTCAGCAATAGGTCTGCCTTTTAGAAAGCTCATATTATGCTTTTCACAAATGCAGACGTTTAGCTGCTTGAATACCAGCCTCACGCAGAGGCTGAGAGTATAGTAAGGGGAGAACGCATGCCCTTCTGCGAGATAATAACCAGGGGGCCTTCGTTACAAATGGAGCAGGAAGGAATGTGAGTGACCCACAGCTGAACAGATCTTAGAGGCAGAAACTCCTAGGAACAGGAGTGGTGAGCCCTGGAGGAGTTACTGGAGGGTTGGTATGATATCCTTCCAGCCCAGTCCTGGCCCGTGTGTGTGCCTTCCAAAATACCTCGAAAAGGCTGTGTTTCCCATTGTGCTTTTCTCCTGTGCCCAGGCTAAGCAATAACCTATCTGACTGATAGTAATCTTGGTATCAGCTATAGTTACCAGATTTTCTACTGAAATGCAAAACATGTTAGATGGACAACTGGATAGGTTGAAAATACTCTTCACTGAAAACTCAGGGACCCACGCTCCCCGAAACTTGCCCAAATGAATATTAACAAAGCATTCTTATGCTAACACTGTGACATTTTGGGAGATACAGTTTGTATGTCTAAACAGTGGGACACTTGGGTTATTAATGGGGATTATGATGGCCTCTGTTGGAAGTTAAAATTTCCATGAAAAAATTAGGATGGAAGGGTGTGTAGGTATAATTAAGGACTAGACAAGGTGGATTCAGTGATGTCTCTTAATATCTGTAATTAACAAGCATTTGAGTACCTTCTATGCCGTTTTCTTTTTTTTGCTTCATAGTGTAAAAATATATAAGGAAAAAATTAATTCCATCACAATCCAAATGTTTTCCTGCTAGAACTTCTCATTTGGGACTGATCAGAGAATATTTGTTTCTGATGAAAGTATAGAGGGAAACCAAAGCAGAAAAGGATGCTGTGTCTTTAAATTTGGGGATATTTTATAATTGTCCTTGAAGTTTCTATTTTCATATGTTTGCTTTGGGTGGGACATAGAAAAATATTTGCCTACTGTATGCTAGTAATCTTAATTCACGTGTTCATGAATTTCCTTTCCTGAGAAAGGTGGCAGGCAGTTCCTTGGGGATGTCTTTCTAAATGTTTTCACAGGCATGAATTTTGCCCTAAAAATTGGTAATTTATTTAGTATCTGAGAGTCAGATCTAAGAGATGTCTCTGAGATATTCAAAAGTATGAAGCTTCAGGAATTAAACTTCGGGTTTTCTAGTTATATGTGACCCCTAAAGCTACCCTAGTTGTATGCTCAGTTTTTTCACTATGAATCAGTTTTCCAAAAAGTACTGATGAAGTCTTAATATTTATTCTAAATAACATTGCTTGGAAAATCTTAATTTTGCTTGTTTAAATCATTTTTTTAATCTTTCGGTAATATCTTTAATCTTTCAACAATGGCTTGGAGGCAAGGTGTTTTTTTTTCTTCTTAGGGGAATTAAAATTTCAATATTGCAGATATCCTTAATCACTCAACAAATATGCATTGAGCATTTTCCATACATATGCCCGACCTACAGAATCAGTATGAGTTGCCTTTCTGGAACCCCACAGCGGACATTTTTCACAAATGCAAAACTTGAATTTGCAAATAGAATGCTTGACTACTGTTCTCCCACACCACGTGCTTGCCGTGTTTACCCATAGCTCACATGCATTGAGGTGGGCATGGAACTGTGTGCTGGCCCGTGCACAGGAGTAAGCCAAAGAAGTCCTTGTCGTCATGTGGCTGATAATATCTGCTGGGGAAAGGAACACTTAACAATCACATAAACAAACATAGAATTTCCAGTTGTGGTGCCACAAAGGAAAGATAAATGGTGCATAATAGCCCTTGTGAGGTCTGACTTAGATGTGAAGGGAAGAGAGGTCAGGGAGGAATTTTCAGGGCAAGTGACTATGCCCAGGGTGGAAGAATGAGGGAAACTGAGCCAGCGAGAGAGGAGGGGGGGGAGAGAGAGAGACAGACAGAGAGAGAGAGAGAAAATGTGTGTGTGTGTGTGTGTGTGTGTGTGTGTGTGTGTGTGTGTGAAAGAGAGAGAGAGAGAGAGAGAAAGTGAGAAAGTGCGGTCCTGGCGGCCAGGAGACCCGGTTTCTAGTTTAAGAGATGCTAGCGACTGCTCTTGACCGTGTCTTTGCCCCATCTCACTTTCTTAAACTGAGTTGAACAGAAACCTCTAGCATTTCTTCTCTGATCTGTGATTCTTATGAACTGCTACCCCACTGGGAAGCTGTGGTGGCTTCTTTTGGGCCATTTCTGAAGCTGTCATCCCAGCCCAGATTTTATCTGCATGCTCAGTCCCTGCTAGACTGGCCCCAGGCAAGCCAGATTCAGGCAGTTCTAGGCTTAGTTACCCCAGCTTCCTGCTCCACCTGCGCCCACATAGTTATCTACCTCCCTATCAAGCCCTTCCTCATTCCCTCCATTCTCAGAGGGTAAGGTGTTCCGTTTCCTCTTCAAGGTCAACCGTTTCACCAGGGCTCCTTCACTGTCAGCCCCTGTCCTCCATCACGTGGCTTCACGGGCTCATCCTGCCTCTATTATGACTCTCCCACTCTTAGCTCTCCTCTCTCCCCCCAAAAGGCATCAACTCTCTTCAGTAAGCACTCTCATCATTTTTTTTTAATAAAATACAGAACAAATATTTCTTCGTTTAAGCCTCATTTCTCTGCTTTTCGGTTCTCTGTCTCTCTCCCTCTCTCTGTCTCTCCCCACCCCTCCCTCTCTCCCTGTCACTGTTTTCCTTATTAAACTATCAAGTTGAAAAGTCAGAAAGAGTTATTCCTGCCTTTAATTGCAATTGCCAATTTTCCACTTCCTGTTCACTCCTAATACATAGCTATTTGCTTGCTACTCACATCATGACATGAAAATTTCAGTGATGAAATTTGAATCCTAAATTCAAATGTATGACCATTAAATCTAATAGTCACACTTCACCCTTTTATCTTATAAACTTCCCTGCTGCATATCAAACTACAGACATTGCCAAAGCCTTCCTTTTTAAAATTCTCTCCTTTGACTCCTAGGATGCTATCACACTTCTCGCTCCAGTCCCTACTCCTCTGCCACCTTTATCACAGGGGGTTGGTGACTCTGTCATCAAGGAAGGGGAACAAAGAATTCAGAGTAGAATTAAAAGGTGACTGGATCCACTGTTTTGGGTCAGTTGGCAAGGCAGCCTGTGCGGGAGGTGAAGAATCAAAAAGGACTGGAGAGTTAGGTCACTGGTCATTTGAACTTGGGGACACAGGTGAGAGGACAGAGCTCTTTGTCAGATTTGGATTCCAGGTTAAAGCAAATTTCTTACAAGGCAGTGTTTTAACCCTGGATGGTTTAGAATTAAGTATAAATATGATACACTAAATAAAAGTAAAAGTATTTAAAATTTCAGGTAAGTCTGTGTAAATGTCTGTATTTAATACTTTAAATATATACAATATTCACAGTTTTTTCTTTTTACAATATTCATAGTTTTTAAGATAATTTATTAATTAATATGATTTAGCCATGTGGTTCCACTTTAAAATATGTCACTAGGTGATTGATTTGGACTTTGGATCATTAAGTTGAAAC
>VMDR010006448.1:0-45418 GCA_007922815.1 Macrotus californicus | reverse complement strand
AAAGATTGTCTGTTCAATAAATGGTATTGGGAAAACTGGACGGACACATGGGAAAAATGAAACTAGATCACCTTACATTGTATACAAGAATAATCTCAAAATGAATTAAAGACGTAAGTATAAGACCCAAAACCATAAAATTCCTAAAAGAAAACACAGACAGTAAACTTCATGATGTTTCTCTTAGTAATATTTTTTTCTGATATATCTCCTTGGGCGATGGAAACAAAAGAAGAGATAAACAAAGTTTTATCAAAGTAAAAGTTTTTGCACACAAAGGAAAACCATTAATAAAATGAAAAGACAACCTACTGAATGGAAGAAGATATTTGCCAATGATACATCCAATAAGAGGTTAATAACCAAAATTTATAAAGAATCCATACAACTCAACACCAATAAAACAAACGATCCAATTGAAAAATGGGCAGAGACCTGAATAGACATTTCTCCAAAGAGGCCATACAGAGAGCCAATAGATATGTGAAAAGATGCTCAATGTCACAAACCACATCAGAGAAATGCAAATTAAAACCATAAGGAGATACCACCTTTCACCTGTCAGAATGGCTAGCATCAGTGATTCAACAAATAACACCTGCTGGTGAGGATGTGGAGAACAGGGAACCTCCATGCTTGGATAGATTATGAATTGGTGCAGCCACTTTGGAAAACAGTATGGAGGTTCCTTAAAAAATTAAAGTAGAACTATTTTATGACCCAGCAATTCTACGTCTGGGTATTTACCTGAAGAAATAAAAAATAAAAATTAGAAAAGGTATATGCACCCATGTGTTCATTGCAGCATTATTTACAATAGCCAAGATAAGGAAACAACCTAAGTACTCAATAGACAATCAGATAAGAAAGCTGTGGTACATATTTATAATAGAATATCACTCAGCCATAAAAAAAAATGAAATCTTACCATCTGCAACAATTTGATGGACCCAGAGTATATTATACTAATTAAATAAGTCAGACAGAGAAAGACAAATACCATAAGATTTGACTTACATGTACAGTCTAAAAACAAAATAAACAACAAAGAAAAGACAAACAGACTCATAGATTCAGAGAACATACTGATGGTTGCCAGATGGGAAGGGGGTTGGGGGGCTGTGTGAAAAAGGGGAAGGGATTAAGAAGTACTAATTGGTAGTTACAGAATAGTCACAGGGATGTAAAGTACAGCACAGGGGATGTAGTCAGTGATATTGTAATAACTATGTAGGGTGGGGTATTAGAATTATCAGGGTATCACCTCATAAATTGTGTAAGTATCTAACCATTATGCTGCACACCTGAAACTAATGTAAATAATATTGAATGTCAACTGTAATTGACAAATAAAAAAGACAGGAAATAACAAGTGTTGGCAAGGATGTGGAGAAAAGGGAGCCCTATACACTGTTGGTGGGAATGCAAACTGGTATGGCCACAGTAGAAAACAGGCTGGAATTTACCCCAAAACATTCAAAATAGAACCACCATATGATCCAGCCATCCCACAAACATCTTATGGGATCATCATGACCCCCTCATATGTGCATAGCCCATTGACAACCCTGTAGAGACTTGAATATTCTTAAGAGATGACCAAGCACTTTTACTTGTCTATCCTGTCATCTTAAAAACACTGCGGAGTTGGTATCAGTGTTCTTATTTGACATGTGAGGATTTGAAAGCTCACTAGTGATTAATAAAGCCAGGACTGGTATCTAAGGCTTTGAACTCCAAGCCCAGTGTTCTCTGGATGTTAAGATATTTGCAGTTATCAACACCTCTTCCACAATTCCTTCCCCTGGCAGAAGCCTGAGCCCGAGACAAGGAAGTTCTGATAGGTGTTCCGAGAAGGGCCAAGTCTGGAGGATGGCCTCAGGAAGAAGGAAGGCCCAGGCAGGGTGGCAGGGCTCCTCTCGGAGCCGGGGAGACAGGACCCCTGTGGTGGGCCCAGGTACATAGCATGTGCTCTTGTGGAAAGCCATTGAACTGGGACCTGGAGGCCTTGGTTCCAACTCAACTGGATCACTAAGTCATCCTGAGCAAATCCAGGGTCTCAATTTCTCTCTATGCAAAAAAGGAGAAAGAGGCCTGGTATTACAGGTCCTCAGAAGCTCTAACTAAACTTGTCATCTTTTGGAGTCAATGGGTTTGCATGTGCTACCGTGGGACCAAGAATAATCCATTAACATTGTTGTCGAGAGTTTAGCTAAGCTTCTCCATCCATTTTGTTTGGCCAAGTGACCAGCTGGGGACCTTAAACTGACACCAGCCCCCTCATGCAAGAGCATGCCCTGTGTTAACAGGCCACAGAGTCTCACAAGCAAATGTAAGTTCCTGATATAATTTCCCCACAGTCTTTGTGAGCAACAGTCTTTCTCAGCCCCCTCCCCACCTTGCCCCTTAGATAAGACCTTCTTGAAGGTTACTGAAACCACTGCTCTTTTTGGTTTGAATTGACAAATCCTGTCTTAGCCAGAGAATCCCAAAACACTCCAACTAGGACCCTAATAAAGGCATGTGCCTTGGGTCCTGCCTGAGTCTCTGCACCCTGTCTTGACCTCCCCATGTGGTCTCTCAAAGTGTGCATTGTACTTTCTCGAGCACCCATGAGTAATAAACTTCTCCATGTCAGTTCCTCTTGCTGGTTTTTTTGAACTGCCACTCACTGTCCCCACACCCTGTACTCCACTTAACAAATGTTCATTCAATGTAGCCTTAACAATTAGCTACGGCCATCCTTACAGACAAGAATCCTGGCTGTGACTCAGATAATTTACACATGACAGTCACCATGTGCCCCTCACTCAGTGCTAAGTGAAGTTATATTTAGGCCATTCACCTGCTTCCCTGGGTTACATTTCATGGTGTTGCAGTTCTTATTCAAAACAAATACAGACACCTTAGGTTCACTCTTTTGTTTTCCACCTCAACTCAAAACTACCTTTGCCCAGTCATTTCTCAAATACTCCAAGCTCCGCAGATTGCTGTTACCAAATATTAGAACACAGAATGTTAGGCAACCAGCTTCATCTCTGTAATCCAATAGAGAAATCAAAAGGCAATTTCCTCTGGATTTTTTAATAAAATTTCCACTCCCCCCTCATTGCTTTCAAGTTTGTCTGGTTGCAGGTTTAGTGGAGGAAGAACTGACTGCTTCCGCGGCATTCCTCACAGCTCTGCGCCTCGCCCAGTCTCTGACATTTGCATACTTGCTCTTCTTTTGTGTCTGTGGGTACTCCTGATGAGGTGTCCTGTGCCAACATTCACGTGGAGGCTATAATTCCCTCACCAGATATTTATTTTAAGGCATCTGCTATCTTTATAATTATTCCCTGTCTTTAAATGAGGCTGGTATACATATATGTATGTGTGCACAAATAGTATGTATGTATAGGCATGTATGTATATATATATATGTGTGTACATGTGTATGTGCACACATCTAACATTGCAAATATTGGGTTGGCTAAAAAGGCTGTATGGTTTTTTCCATGAAATAAAAGGACACATTTTTCATTTTCACCAGTGACTTTATTGATTTGGATGTTTTGAGTATATCAGCTCTCTCCCGTGTGGTGTAATGTTGACAGTTCTCAATTAATGTCTCAATCTGATTGCTACCAACTTCAACTGGTCTACCCAGTTGTGGAGCATCGTCCAGAGAGAAATATGCAGCACACAACTTTTCAAACCACTTTTGACACATTTGATCAGTCACAGTACCTTCTCCATACACTGCACAAATCTTGTTTTGCATTTCAGTTGTGTTTTTACCTTTCTTGAAATAATAAAGCACAATATGCCAAAAATGTTGCATATTTTCTTCCTTCTTCAGTATTCAAATGGCTACACAAAATTTCACCAATTTTGATCAGTTTTTTTTAAAATGCACGCTGATATGACAGCTGTCACACTACAAACTAACACAATTGTTTCAAATGAAGTTAAAGGAAAACAAGTGCTGCTAGAGCCATTGTACAGTAAAAACCAAACTTTTTGGCCAACCCTATTCCTGCCAAGAAAGTGCGCTCCAAAACTGTTGCAAATTACCCAAAAGGCAGCCACATTTCTCCAGGTCAGACAGTTCTCTTGGGACCTCTGGATGCTACTAGGAAACGTACTCTCAGTCCTCCTGCATTTTGATTTTTTTTTAAACTTCAAACCAGTGGTAAAAACTTCAAGAAAACAGAAGACACCGGCACACTTTTATTTTGACTGACTTCAACACAATCTCAGCAAACGTAAGTCACCAGTTGTCTTGAATTTCAGAAAGGCATGTACCACTTAGATGCCCCGTGTCCTTGGTAGATGCTGAAATAAATTAGATCATGGACAGCAGCCCCATTTTTGGAATATACTGGAAGGTGGAACAAGATGAGATGAGAGTCTAATTGGTTATTGAAGCTACTCTAATTGCAGTACTCTACTTTTCCTTTAACTGCAAGCCCTGTCTTTCCCACCTCTAAACCTTGCCGACACACATGCACACAAACACGGGCACTTGCATGCACACACACATGGATGCACATGCACGCACATGCAGAGACACCTGTGCAGACAATACTCCTTTGCTAAAAACCTCAGGTCCTTGGTTTGCATACATTTTTGCCTAGCCACATTACAAGAAAAGCAGGTAAGCAATATTAACTTTCTTATTTCCCCAGGGGTTAGACTGACAACTACTAATGGTTAGAGTCTCTTGCTGTTCTGTGGCTGTTTTCTAGGCAGTCACAAAGTTGGAATCCACACCCTCACCCCAGTGCAATCTTGTTACCAGGGCCCCAGCTAACACTGAGGTCTGCCCACTCTTCTGCTTTTCTCTTGCTCTCTGTCATTTGCGCTGCCGTCTGGCTGTTGAGGCTTCAGGCCACATTGCTTTGTGAATTCTCCTCGTACAAAACTTTGAGCACTGCCAGATATATGCACTCTGCAAGTCCAATGAGCACCTCAAATGGACTTCCTGAGGGGAGGCTTCCCCATTGTAGACCTCCTTCCCTCTGCCTGGAGTCTGTTACCCAGGACACTGGGCGTTCTGGTGATTTCTCCACTGGTCTTCTCATGGGGAGTCTCATACCTTCTGGTTCCTGCCAGATCAGCTCTCCTGGGTCATGTCCTGAAGCAGCAGCTCTTCATTTGTCACACCCTTGTTTGAAAATATCTAAGGCTCCTTAAGCAAATCCAACCCTCTCAGCCTGCAAATAGCTGTATTCTACAGCTGCTCTCCGACTTATTTTCTGGTTTACTCACTCTCCATCTCTTAGAATAAGCGCTTTACATTTAATCCTCATTATAATCCTTTGAGATGAGTATAATCCTTGTTTTTCAGATAAAGAAATTGAGGCTTATTGAGGCTAAGTAATTTGCCCTTAATAACGCGATATATTTCATTTTCTAGGGCTCCTGATGTTACCATCAACCTGGTGGCTTAAAACAACAGAAATGTATTCTCTTGCAGTTCTGGAAGCTGGAAATCTAAAATCAGCTGTCAATACGCCATACTGCCTTAGAAGTCTTCAGCTGCTGATGGTCCCAGGTGTCCCAGATAGTCCTGGGCTGGCAGCTACATCACTCCAATCTTCGCCTCTGTCTTTGCATGTTTTTCTCTATGCGTCTCTTCTGTGTCCAAATCTTTCTCTCTCTCTCTCCCCCCTCTCTCTGTTTCTCTCCCCATTCTCTTATAAAGGTGCAGTTCATTGGATTTAGGGCCCAGCATAAATCCAAGATGATTTCATCTCAAGATCCTTAACTAATCACATCTACAAAGACCTTATTTCCAAATTAAGGTCACATTTTGAGGTGGACATGAATTTTGGGGTGGGGTCACAATTCAACTTACTACATCCAACAAATAAGAATTTGAAGCTACGTCTACCTGATTCTAAGCTTCACACATTTCACTTCGCTTAACCACCTCCCAGAAAATCCTGGTCAAATTGGACTTCTCTCAGTTTTTGAAACAGATTTTTCTCTCTCCTGCCTCTTTGCCCTTGCTCATGTTATTTTTCTTTACATAGACCAAAAATTTCCCTTTTTTTTTTTTTACCTTCAATCAACCCTACCTGTGGAAATCTCAAGTGGCCTCCAAGAGCCAGCTCAATGCCACTTCCTCCAAGGAGGCACCATGATTACACCAGTCAAGCAAGAATTTCTTTCTCCCACCCAAGTTCCAACTGCTTTACTTGACATTTCTCTGCTGGCCTTTCTTATCTTCTACATCATATTCTAGGTTTTGTAGAGTCATCATCATTTACCACAATGCCCACTTGCCACCACTATGTCACAACTACATCATAAGCTAACTACGTCACAACTATATTATAAGATTCTTAATAGCAAAACTGCCTTCTCCCACCAGGCATTCTTCAGAGCACTTGGCACAAGCAGTGGCTCCACAAATTTAGCCAAGTGAATTCATAATCTCCTGTCTCTTTCCTTGTATTGAAAAGTTCATCATGAGGTAGTACACCAAAATGTAGGATGCTTAAGAGCCAAACTTCTCCCCTGCTTCCACTTCCACCAAATGGAATTTTTAAAAATAGCCCAATTTACTTTTCCACATCAAATCCAATCACCTTAATAACAATTTCTCCTTCATTTGAATTTTATCTAATGGCAATAAATCCAGTCCCTCCCAGGTATAATTCTCCCAGAGGTTTTTTTCCCCCATTTATTTCCTATGTCCAATGCCACCTTCTTTGGCTTTTCAGAACAGTGAGATTTACTACTCTCAAGGGCTCGAAGGACCAGAATAGTATCCTACTTATCATTATGCACCCATGATCCGATGGTGCTTAGATGCCCAATAATGTCTGAAGAATGCATGAGTAAACAAAGGTGTGAACGCTGCATTAGAGTAGAAGGGGTCAGTGTTCACCTGGGGTGGTAACTTACACTTTTGCAGGTCTCATATTATCCTCACCACGCCCCTGTGAGGTAGGCATTACTGTTATCAGCATGTCACATGGGGAAACTGAGGCTAAAAGAGAAGAAAGTTACTCTTGGCCACACATCCAGTAGGTGATGAAGCCAGATTGAAACCCAGGTCTGTCTGACTCCAGAACTGTAGCTCTTAACCAAAAAGGCTCTCAGGTTGTAATGCGACCTGCATTGCTCTGCCCTGGGTCAAGCTGAGCTCTGTACAACAATCCCGTACTCATCCTTAAGCTTGGGAGGTGTGGGAGCTGTTGGCCATTGACTGCGAAGGTCTGAAATAAGTGAGGAGGAAGGTCAAATATGAGAATAGAGAATACTATAGATAAAGAATGGGTATGTGTAGGGTGTGTGTGATGTGCTTGATGTGCGATGTATGTGTACTTTATTCATTATGTGTATATGTGTGTGCCATGTGGAAGGTGATGTGCCTGTGATTTGTGTGTGCTGGGGTATGTGTGCAGTGTGTATGGAAATACATGGCATTAAAAGGGATGTGTCTATGGGAGTTTTGTATACTGAATATGCAAATGATTTGGAGCCACATCTGGACTCCAGTCCTGACTCAGACACTTAACATCCGAACAAACTTGGACAAGTCATTTATCCTCTTTAATGTTTGCTGTAAAATGGCTTGCCCACCCCGTGGGCCCATTGAGAGAATCTATTCAAGGTGAAACACTATAAAAGCCCCGACAGACACAATGCGCTGGACTGGAGAGAGAAGAGAGTAGAGGGATAAAACAGAAAATAAGTAATGGTCCCCGATTGTAAGGGCTTCCATTTTAATGAAGGGAGGCAGACTCTAATTTATGCACAACAGTAGACAGGCAACAATGAAAACTGACCTCTCCTGACCTCTTTACAGTATGGCAGATTAAAAGGTAGGCGTTATTAGCAAATCCATTTTGCGGCTGAAAAAACGATGTCCAGAAAGATTTAACGTGTAACTTCTCCAAAGACACACTCGTGCTAGTTGGTCCAGCCAAGCTCTCCCCAAGGCCTGTGTAACCTGAATCATTCCTTATCACTTCCCTGTGCCATTTCCTCGTGTAATTCAAAGAGGTAAAGTGCACAGATGGGCACCCTTGCTCTCAGCTTGGGAAAGGAGGAGAATGGGCCAATAAAGTTCAGCAGAGATATCCTTTAAAACTGTATCACTTCAGTCAATACGCAAGGTCCCATGACCGTCACTATTAGTACATCTGATGACAAACTCAGGAAGATAAGGAAGTGAGAATGAGAAAGGGAACATGTACGAGCCAGAGATGTGAAAAGGGAACACGAGCAATTCCAGCAAGAGACTTACACGCCACCACTGGATGGATGTCACATGATTAATGTCAAAACATCATACTATCAGAGAGGGGAATTTGGTTAAAGCTTTGCCTGGCTAGATCTCAAGCTGAAAACCATCAGTTTCTTTTTTTTTTTTCTTCTCCTAATCCTTTATAATTTCCTCTAATGCTTTAGTCAAGCTTAGGACCATGAACCTTCAGGGAGCAAAGCAAAGCCCATCTGTCCAGCCAGGAATTTGCCAAAGTAAAAAAAATCAATCTGGCTTTTACTGTACCTTAGCATTTAGATGACTACCCCCCCCCAGTACTTCCCAACTGTATCTGCCAAAAATGACTTTGCATTACTGTGACTCATGGTTCCAAAAGGACAGACGTCAGGGGTACTCTTTAAAACAGGGAAACACTGGGCTATTGCTAATGAAAAGAAAAAATAAAACGATACGTGTAGTTCTTTAGAATGTGCTTATGCTAAAAGCTATATCAAAATACGTAACCCTAATCACCTTGTTTGAGGAGGAAAAACATTTAAGGATACCTTTTTTCAAAGATTTTATTTCTTTTATTATAAGACATATAGGTAAAAACTTGCATATTCTGAAAAATATAGAAAATGGTAATAAAATGGACATTTTTCTTATTAAGAAATATGTCATAAATATGCTTTATCAAATGTTAAAATGGTTACTGTTTTGCAAAATAACAGTAAATAGAGCAGAGCTGTGGCATACAAGTAACAACTCAAAGTACTATAAGAATTTATGTTTTGTGTTTTATAAAAGTTCAGACCTTTGATTATATTAAAAGTTTTGGCTATTTGCACTCCAGATTATCAATAATCCAGATGTTATGAACATTTTTTATCATGGCCTTATGAGTGTAAAAAGAATGAAACATAAAAGGTGGTTTAACTCAGTTGAATTTGATTAAAATAAATTCCCCTGAATAAAAAATTATAAGATACAGAAGTACACATATAATTTTTGAAACCCACAGTGGTACATGTAACAGTTTCCAATTCTACAAATTTCTGGATCCCCAGCTGTGGACACTGAACAAAAATGGTCTGCAAGCTTTAGTTTCCGGCAAGCTCCACCATGTCTTTTCACAGCCCGATGGAGCAATAACCGTCACGATGAGCCCAACTCCACAGTCCTAGTTTCAGGAATATAAGGTACAGAGAAAGAAGTTCTTCCTCATTTGAATAAACCCTTTGACAGCTTCCTATATTTGCTCATGACCCATTGGCCTCAAATTCACATATCAGAACACTGGGGAAAATTTTAATAATGTGAAGTTCTTTATCTAGGCATTCTTTTATACGCTTCAATTCTCTACTATCCACAGGAAAGAGGAAGCACGTGTGACACCAAACACATCTAGTGGGTCTTGGGTGTTCAGGTAGCAAGGTCGGGCCTTTCCTGCAAATCCTGACTCCTTAAAAGACCTTTCATATCCCACGCATTTTGTTGCCCATGAGGCTAGCACATTAATTCCCTGCTGCACTAGGGGAAGCCACATCTAACAATATTTAATGATCCAATCTAATATAGATTATCGGTCCCAATGGCCTTCAGCGATGTCCATCAGGGAGACATCTGGGTGACTCTGGGCACCTAGAGCACAGAGAGGTCATGGCAGGATTTGGATTTGAGCTTGAAGGCCATGTTCTTGTTGTTTTTAGCCACAATCTTGCCCCAGAAGCGCCTGGCTTTCCTGGGGATGCTCTCCCTCCTCTTCTGGTAGGCCAGTCGCCGCTCGTTCTTCTCCTTACTGTCCCGCCGAAGGCGGACCTGTCGCACAATACCCTCAAACAGCTCCTTCACGTTGTGCTGGACAGCCGCAGAGGTCTCAATGAACTTGCAGTCGAACACCACCGCACACGCTCTCCCTTCTGAGGGAAGGAGGGAGGGAAGAAGAAAGTTAGGGGGGCTGCAGAGTATGACCGCACATAGCACAAAGCCAGGCAGGAGGACTCATGCTTTTAAACGGTCCTCACTGTAACTCTAAGTCAGTCGCACATGCAGTGGGCATGGGAGGCCCCTGTACCACATGTCCTCCCAGGGCATAAACAGAATAAACAGAAGCAAAGAGTCTCACAAGGACATTCCTGGAAGCTGGAAAGATGGGCTTTAGACCTGGTCCACCAAATTCACTGTATGAAGTTCCCATTTCATCAAAATAGTAATATTTATTATTACAGTAAAAACCATAGCATCAATTTATTTCTCTTACTATGTACTGGGAACTGCTTTATAAATATTTTTAATGATCACAATCTTGAAAAATTGTTATCCCTCTCAGATAAAAAAACTGGGGAGCAGGGTGGTATTTTGAAAACCTGAGGCAGTTCACACAGCCTGTGAGTGGCACATGTGGATCTAGGCCTGCCTCAGTCTCAAGCTCACATTCTTAACTATTTCTCCTGACTCACTTTCCTTAATTGAAAAACAAGAATCCTACTACTTGGCTTTCTCTCTTAAAAAAGCAAACAAACAACTTTTTGAAGTTTTGAAGAGCTATTTTGAAAAAATATTGAGGAATTCACAAATACATAATAACAGTTACAGTAAACTATACAAACAAGCTTTTCTGGAATGGTCTCAACTGTAAATGTCCCATTGTGTTTAATGACCATGTGTCCGAGGTTTAGTTTGAAAAAAATGATTACTGTAGACACTCATTTCCTAAGAGTAAGACATTCCCAAACAAGTTGTGTCCGTTAAGCCTTTAACAGGTTCCTTTTCTCCCAAGCACAGCCTTGCAATGCACCAAACCCAATAAAAGATGTCTTAACTGAAATTTAGGGAGCAAAGGCTAGGAGCAGCCTGCGTAGAATTCTTATCCTCAATGAAACTCTTCCTCACAATTCCCCTAAATCAGAGTTCCCATCATTCTTACATGAAGATGCTATTTCTACTTCTCTGAACCCTTGAGAGCTCCCTGGAAAATAGAAAGGACCAGGAGAAAAGGTTTGAGTATGATAAACCCCTGAGTATGATACCTTTTCTAAAGGAATTCCAGGCAAACCTCTGGGTGTGGGGAGATTGGAATCCTGCAGGTACACCAGATGAACAAGGGAGCAGCACCCGGCCTGTGATCGGCTGGGAATACAGGAGACTTA
This sequence comes from Macrotus californicus, assembly GCA_007922815.1. Taxonomy (NCBI): domain Eukaryota; kingdom Metazoa; phylum Chordata; class Mammalia; order Chiroptera; family Phyllostomidae; genus Macrotus; species Macrotus californicus. Next base: position 34,063 of record VMDR010006448.1, on the reverse strand, counting down.
AGAGTGTACATAGAATCTCATAGAGCATTTGAATCAGTCCCTGGTACCAACTTCATGAAAGAGAAAGGGAAGAATAGCTGTTTGAAGGGAAATGCAGGTGACCCAGAGATTGTCTCTAGGTATTAGCACCACTCCTCTTACCTGAAATAGACACTTCCCGGCACCGCACCAGGTCACTTTTGTTGCCGACCAAAATTATAGGAATGTCCTCTGTCTGCCGGGCCCGGCGGAGCTGGATTCGCAGCTCAGAGGCCTTCTCAAAGCTGGCTCGATCTGTGATGGAGTAGACGATGAGGTAGGCGTCCCCAACTTGCATGCAGTGGTCTTGGAGCCACTCGTTCTCCCCCTAATGAAATGAGAAGGCCTCCCGTGAGCACAGGTTGGCCTGGTAAATGAAGCACCGGTTTGCAAAGAAACAACATGCGCAGCCTAAAGTACCCTTGCTGATATGAGAAAGGAGGAAAACTCATTCCAACTCCCAAAATGCACGGGTCTTCCACGTCTGCGGACGTCTGGCGGCTGTAAAGACTGCTGGCCCATGAAGCACTAATGCCAAAAAGGTTTTACTGCCCAATTCTCTCTACAGCTTGAGTTGATAAATTAGACAACGTCTCTACCAAACATTATTTCCATTTTCTATCAAAGCTACTAAAAATGTGCCTTTCCTGACTTCAAAAAACTCCCTTTTGTATTTCCCAAGTGATAAAATTAAGAATCCTCTGTGAGAACAGGAGAGCCCTCAACAAACAGAAAGTCTCACATATGAGTATGTGCACAGAAGCCCAAAATCTTCAAAAAGCAAATGTTGAAGGCTAGGATTGAGACTGTCAACGTCATATAATGTGGTTTTACATAGTTTAAAATTACCATTCATAGTCGTTGGCACTTTCCCTAAAACAAATATACTTTTTTGTATTTTTGAATATAACTAGAGGCAAATCACTGCAACTCGCTTATTATTCAAAGCTCATTTGTGAATGACCTGTTCCTGAGAACAGTCTCATATTTCAGAAGGAAAAGCTTTTAATCAACAAATTGAGCCTACCTCATCTGGAACATCAAGAAGGCCAAGGTTACCCTCATACCCAACAGCCTGTTGGAAGGCAAACCCCAAAGAAATTTACAGAGAGCTCTGGGCTCCTCATACCTTATTTTCCCACATGTCCAGGAGTATAATTGTTGCACTTTCCCCATCAACAATCAGTGTTCGCTCATATGTATCTTCTAGAAAAGAAAGAACAGTGATATTGAGGTAGACAAATAATAACATCCTTATATAAAGGATCATGTAAAAATATGCTAGAAAACAAATATACTAAATATGTAACTAATTATAAATATCCAGATATTCATAAAGGCAGATGATACTTTATCACCTTGAACAATATTCTACACATATTCCTCTAGTACTATAAACAGAACGCCTAAGTCCCCTGGATATGTATCACTAAGCCATAGTGCCTTGCAGTGAAAGGCACTCGTTTTCATCATTCTTGGACCTTTTATACAGGAAAACCATTATGAGTGTAAACTCAAATTAGAGCTTTTGACTCACTCAAGCTCCAATGCCATGAGAAAATGCTGGCTGCCCAGTGGAATTATGAGCCCCGTTCATAAGCCTTACAAGGAAATCCACTATACCTTTCAATGGGGTCATTACTACTGATCATTCACTGGCAATTTCAGGAACTTTGAGCTCAGAGACATTGCTCTTCTTTTGAGACATGCAATAAAAACATCTTGAGACTATCCCTGTTTGGGTTGAAGTTTTTCTCCTTAAAAAAAAAAATGTTTCCCTCAGAATAAACAGGCTTGTTTTTCTCCCTAAGTACAGCGCAACCTTCAGCTCTACTTGGTAATGGAAACTTTCCTTTCTACACTTAAGCCCAGATGGAGTGCAGATGTAGGGTGAACACAGTGCCATGGGCCAGAGCAGCTCCGGCCCAGAAAACTCAGTGGGGCGGGGGACTACATTAGCTGGAATCTTTGCAAGATTCCCATCAACTCCAAAATTGAGCCCACCCCACTCCATTTTCACAATGAGGATTCCTATTTTGAATTTGATCATTTGAAACTTGTAATTTTTATAATGATTTTTCCCCATTCTTCTTGCTGTTCTTTTTGCCTGGAATCTGTTCCCTCAAATGTCCAAAAGACTTGTTCCCTTTTCTCCTTCTGGATGTGGCGTTCCCTGATCATCCATTTAAAATTGCAACACCTCTCCTCTGCCAATAGTCCTTACTCCTGTTTTATTTCTGTTATTCTGCTCATCTCTATTTAACATGCAACCCATTTAATTTATCCTGTTATTTTATGTCCCCCTCTCTCCCAGAGTGTTAAAGCATAAACGGGCCCCTGCACTGTTCACTGCTGTCATCCCCAGCATTCAGGACAGTGTCCACTACATTGCAAGTGCTCAGTTGAGTAACTTTATCAAATACTTATCAAATGAATGAATGAATCATAAATATGGCCTTGTGGCCATGAGCACAGGCAAACCTAAATTAGAATCTGAGTGCCATCCCCTGTTAACTATGTGGTGCTGGACCACTTAAACTCTCTGGGCCTCCAGCTGGGAAATGGGACTGATAAAAGTATCCACACCTTAGGGCTGTGTGGCAACTATACACAAAGTAGAAATGCAATACCTGTTAGCTGTTACCATCACTCCTGCAGCTGCCAGCAGTTGGCTCTTGCCATACTCCTGCTGTCGGCAAATCCTAGCTTAAAAGCACTGCACTGGGAGAACCAGGCCATTTCTTTTTTTTTATTTAGTGAGGGGTTCTAAAAATCAATGCTCCTGTGGTTTACTGTTTCTTCATCTAGGAACTAGAATCAGGAAAGGGAAAGAAAGGAAAACGTGGACAAATGAGAAGAAAGTTAACCAGGAACGGTTCTTTCTGTCAGTTAGGTGTCATTGCCCTCATCAGTGGTAACCATTTCCCACGGGGGCATTAAACATCAGTCAGGCCCACAGCCCATCAAGTCTGCTTCCCATAATACTCAGCACTCATGGGACCTCCTTCCTGGGGAGAGAGCCTCATGATCTCAACAGGCAAATGGATATAACCAAATGGCTATATAACTCAGAGCCTGAGCAGAACAGATGAGGAGGTGGGGCGCTTTCTCTAAAACCCAGAAAACTCACAAAAGTACTTTCTCTGCCCTCGGCCTGCCACTCGAAAGCAGGTATAAGGGTCTCGCTTGAATCCCTAGTAGTGGAAATAAAACAAACTGTATTTGAACAGCTAAGGCAAAAGGTACACAAACCATCTCTTGGGTTGAGAGGTATCAAAACAAGTTGAGAAAAAAATGAACTAAGGATAAGAACTGCATCTGTAAAAGGAAAGCCAAACTGCTTTGCTGTTCTGGAAGGTTCCCGACAGGAACACTCTGTCTGGCCTTCCCACTGCCTGAAAATCGTTGTGGGAAACTCTGGAGCCTAAAGCGATACATCTCCACCCTGCTTTGTGCATATGCCCCACGTAGGGGTTTAAATACTGCCTCTAGCTACACACCCCAAGGAATCTTCAAACACACAAAGCACCCTGCCAGACAGCCTTCTCGCTAACCTGCTAAGCTCTATTTTCTCTTCCTCCTTTAGTCACTCACCTTTTAGCTTTTTCAAGTGCTAATCAGGTGAGGAGAGGGAAAAGAAAAGAATATGAAATTCTAGAAGAGTCCTTTGAAATCTGCCCTGGGTTCAGGTGTGTGGAGAAAAGGTTGAAGCCCATTTGCACCTAAGGTTTGTCTGTAACCAGGATGGGGCCGTTTCCACTTCTCCAGTGCTCTCCAAGGAAGCTCCTGAGGGGATGCCCTCCCACTCAGTGTTTCAAGACAGGTCAAACTGATGGGGTGGGATGGAGTTTCTATGATTGCGCAGTTGTGGCCAACAGCCACTTTCCCCAGGCGAGTGCACCTAGATCTGTCTTTCCTCCTGCAGCCCCCATTGTACTTGGAGGACCCTCCCGCTCAAGACTGGCTCAAGTGCACTGTGTAAAACATGCACAGGAGTTCTCAAACCAGGCCCTGCAGCCCCTCAAAGGTTCTGAGGCTCCAGCATCCCTCTCCCCCAAAACTCTCACCTGCTTTTAGCTTTCACAGCCCAAGGGATCCCAAGGAACCCTGGAAGGAACAACTGCTCTAAGAATACTGTCCTCTCCTTTAGTGGCTCATGTCTCCTCTTTGCGTCTCACAGGCCCCAGCTAAGAGTGACCAAAGTAGATGAGGATTACAAGCCATGACAGTGCCAGTTTTGGAGGATAGGCCCAGGGAGAGGAAATGGTAGGTTCAGAATCAGCTCTAACTAATGTTCATTTCATACTTGCTTGTGCCAGGCACTATGCTACATGCTTAAGATATCATTTCCTTTAATCCTCTTAGTATCTATGAAGTAGGTATTGTCCCTATTTATCTTACTAATGAGGAAGCTTGAGGCACGTATCTTGTCAGAGAGCACCCTGCTAATTCACTGTGGAAGCTGGGATCCAAGCCCACATCATCAGACTGTGAGTCCAGTGCTCATTCGGGTACGTCCTCTGTGCGGGCGCAGTGTCTTCTCACCGATCTGATAACTTCTCCATCCTAGTTGTTTTTAGAGACCACCCTTTCTGTGAACTCTTTTCTCATGTCCATAGCCAGAAGTAATCTTTTCTCCTCTGAATTCCCACAGCACTGCCCTTGTACCTTTCAAGACTCTTACCACACCCTATCCTGAGTTATAGTTGGTGTGCGTCTGATCTTCATTGCAGAAACTGTAAGCATCATTGGGGAAGAAGCCCCATGACCCTCTGTGTCCCATGGTGCTTCACTAAGTTACATGGTATCTGTTCAGTAACTGTTTGGGAATGAATGAATGAATGAATGAATGAACGGCATGAAATGTGTACACAGTCATAAGATTATTGCAATATATCTGTACAACATCCATCTTTATTAGGAGAAATAGTGATGAGCGTATTGTGTAGATTTTTTTCTGAAGGTTAATGCTGAAAAAAAGAACAGTGTAGGGTGTGCTTTGCAAAATCCTCCCCTTGGGAAACACAAAGCCAACTAGTGATTCCAACAGCCACCTACAAATAAGGGATGCAACCCTATACAGCATAAATTAAGTTACTCAAATAGGAGGACACATGAGATAGGTCACCTGAGAAGCCTCTCGTTGTCAAAGATTCTCTATTTGGAAAAAAAAATGCAGGAACTTGGACAACATTGTGGTGTTTGCCAGGGGGCGGGGAGTGAGGGGAGGTAGAAGAGGGTATGGGGGGATAAATGATGATGGATGGAGACTGGACTTGGACTGGAGATGGAGATGGGTGGTGAACTCACGATATGGTGTACAGATGGAGTGTTGTGGAACTGTGCACCTGAAACCTGTATAATTTTGTTAATCAGTGTCATCCCAATAAAAAGGGGGAAAAAAGATTCTCTATTTGAAGAGATAAGGAAAGGAGTCTTCCCTCCCCTCCCTCCATTAAACAATGAGGTTTCCAAAACAGAAGACTGCCTCCCAAAGTCCAGGTCTGAGTTGGTCTTCTTAACCCTCTATGATGCCTATGGGAACACTGCCCTCCACATAAATACCATTCCACTCTAACTGACAGGCATTTTTCAAAGTCTGCTATCCGCTAACTTGTACCATTTCCCCCTCTTAAAAAACAAAAACTTTCCGTTAATCTCTTCCTTATGTCAATCCCCAAAGTACTTAATTGTTACTTCTTAAGGTATTCATGAATTTCACCCTGCTCTGAATTATAGCCACTGACATTTATTGGCTTCCTAAGGGGTATGTTGAACCTCAGTCACCACCAGGGACCACAGACTCAGACGGAGCCAGGCACGTGGCCGAACCCAGCCCAAAATGCTGTTGTACTTAATAGCATTTGGACGCCTAATCCAAGGGCTGCAGGGAACAGTGAAGGGGTAAAGATTTGGGGTCAACAACTGGGTTTGAGTCCTGGCCATACTGTGGGTTGGCTTTTTCACCCTGGCTAGGTCACCTGGCTTCCTAAGCTTCCATTTCTTCACCTGTAAAATAGTGATAATAAGTAGCAAATTGGTTCAATTTTATAAACATTATCAAAAATACATATGGGGCCCTGGCTGGTGTGGCTCAGTGGATTGAGCGTGGGCTGCAAACCAGAGGGTTGCCGGTTCAATCCCCAGTCAGGGCACATGCCTGGGTTGCAGGCCAGGTCCCCAGTGGGGGCCAAGTGAGGGGCAACCACACATTGATGTTTCTCTCCCTCTCTTTCTCCCTCCCTTCCCCTCTGTCTAAAAATAAATAAAATCTTAAACAAACAAACAAAAATACTTATGGGAAGTACTTAGCACAGTACCTGGCACATAGGTTCCCTGTCAGTGGAAGAATGAGAACCACGCCAAACTAAGATTATAAAACCCCACGTTCTAATCTCAGCTAACCCGTTTGGTATCCTGGAGATGTGGTTTACTCACATGAGCACAAAATTTTGTGAGGGCCAAAATCAACAGTAGCAAATATAGGACACCCAAACAAAGTGCCTCTCCTAGTGCAAATGTGCACGCTAGATGTCAGTTACTCCCTTTCTCCTGTGGCCACAGTCATCCACCAGCCTTCACAAGGAAAGAAAAGCAGGCGTACAGCACCGACCCCGTCACTCCCTTGACTCTTGTTCAGCTTTAGTCCCTGAGATTCCAGCATAAGAAATCAATGTTCTAATGAGTCATCACTTATAGCCCAGCTCAGGAGCTTGCCTTGTGAAGCAGTGAATTCCCTGACACTGGAGACAGTCAAGAATAATAAACAGTTAGTGGAAGTGGGAGACAGTACTAAGGATGAAGCAAGATTCCTCTGCAACAAGTACAGGGCAGAGCTCAGTGATTCAGCAGTGAGTCGCAATTGAGAGTACAGACAGACCATGCCATCTGGGCAAGCACTGGAAGGTTCTTTCTTCATTTCTACAGCTGTGAATAGGGATATTCTGTCACCACCCCAGTCATGTATGCAAATATGGAAGCCATGGCTGGAAGCACAGTATGAATACTATTGACCATTAGGATCTTCATATGACTTCCCAGAATATAGGGCTATGTGTTATGCATATTTAAGGCATACATGCACTTTGGAGACTATGTCACCTCAAATCAGTTCTGGAAATAGGCAGAGCTTAAGTAGTAAACATGTTAAATGATACTGTACAGGGAAAATTGTCTTGAAAACTGTAAAACTCTATACAAACATGTGTATCATTATTGTTATCATTCAAAAACCTTTTCAAAATATTGTACTATTTCAAATACAGACTTAACTCTCTTATACCCTCAAAAACCTCTAACATTGGTGGAAATGAACTGATGCATCCATTTTTCAGTTTGGTTTTAGGGATAACCATGGGAAAAAAGCTGCATCTACAATGATCTCTTGAAAGGTCCAGGGTAGAGTTGGCAAAAGCCAGAGGTGGGAGCCTGACCCACTAGCTCTGCCCTCTTTAATCAGTGCCCCTGGTCCCTTTAGAGCTGGAATCTAAGAAATTCCCCTTCTGGTTCAGAGTTTTATCTATAAGCATTTTTATTTTATTGTCCCATGGGCCTGTGCCAGGGCTTTTCTGGGGACTTAGCTCCCCGGCCAGCGCCGAGAATGCACAATCGCAGTTCTTAGCTCTGCAGATAAATGACCCACCCGCTTGCTCTTTCTGCCTGGACCACTGCTGACCGACAGAAGCCTGCTGGGGCTGAGCCACCTACCTCCCAGCACCTCGCAGTCGCTGTCCATGCTGTCATGCACGCCCGCAAAGATGTTAGCCAGAGTGGACTTGCCCACCCCCTGCTCCCCTATGAGCACCACCCGGTAGTAGGTGTTCCCCGACTCAGAGGAGATGACTGAGTCCGTGGAGTCGGAGGACCAGCTCCGGCGGCAGTGGTCCTCGGGGGCAGCAGGGTGATGGTTGCACTGGCTGTACTGGTAGGGCTCTTTCTGGACCATCAGATGCCTGCCATCCGCTGGGATGCTCCAGCGCTGCTGCTGTGGCTGCATACCCACAGTGCCCTGGCGCATGGTGACATTATTCAGAGTCATTGTTGGGTCCTGGAGAGCAAAGTGGCCAACATGTTAGCAGTAGTAAGCATGAGCAAAAGCTCAGGTCTCAAACATGCAGTCAGCAATCAGTGACATTCTTTTAAATGGAGTGAGATCCAAGTAGCCCTAACATAAGGAATACCAGTGAAACAGCCCCCAAATCCAACAGGCTTTCAACTGGACTCACATACATACACACAAACACACACACACAAAATTAGTAATTAGCTCCTCAAGCAGATTGTCATTTGCAAAGGGAAAAAGTACCGTTAGCATCATCCACTGCCCTGGAGCTTCCTCCATCCTCAAGGAAGCCTTGAGACCCTCACTCAGAGCTGACTCAGAGGCAGCAAGAAGGAACCACAGCCTCCAGGAATGGCCTGAAAATCCAAGAGCTAATGTGGCTGGGAACCGGTGGGCCAGGTTAGCTGCTCCCTCTAAACATGGCTCTTAATTGCACCAGCGTCCAGCAGGCTTTTGTGCCTTGGTGGGAAACACGTGGCAATGACATCACTCCCCCTGGCTGGACTGGACAAGCCTTATTGGAACTTCCATGTTTAGTCAAGTTGCCACATACTCTCCAACTGCCTGAATAAGCTATTACTTGGGAGCGATAAAGAATTAGTTTGAGGTTTATGCCTCAGCTCTGCCCTCTTGCCCACAGATACCACATTTTAAAAATCCCAGCCTCAAGCCTTGTCATTCTGGTAGGGAAATGACCTGCTCATGTTCAGACCTATCAAATGTGCAGAGAAAATGCTTTCCTCTCATCACACCACGTCCTCTCCCAGAGTTCCTTATCAACTCAGATTTCCACCTTGGAGCAAACCAGAAGGCCAAAGACTCTCCTAAATGACATTCAACAACTTGGCAACAGCTTTCCCTTTGCAAGACTCCCTCCCCTGGCACAGAGGTCTGTTCTGCCAGGCTACTGGAGATAAAGCAGAAGCATTTTCATTTTAATCAGCCAGACCCACTCACGAAAGAAGAGCACAGACACTCCCCCTCGCACCCTCGCCCCACACTCCACACCCCAACACGTCGGCCTCTAGCCTGGATGACCGGGCCGGTTTCTTAATCTTGCAAGCAGCGCCTCAGTTGGCACACTTATTTAAACAACAAAGACATGGAGTATCACTGACGGCTACCCTCTAGGAGGAGGCGACCCTCCTACAGAATTGAACTAAAGAACCTGGTGGAAACAAATGGCTTCCTTTGCACCTTAAAGTCCGCCTCTGCCTGGAAAAACCAGAGCCGACGGCACGTTCCAGGGGCTCTGTTCTCAACTTAGAAAGTTTTGGGGCTGGGAACGCCCACTCCCTCCCCGATCACACCCTCGCAGCAGCAGCGGCAGCGATCCTCCAGAAGCGACCCTTACCTGACTCGGCCAGGTGGGCATCCGCGTGTCTGTGCGTCCGTGCGCGGGTGAGCGCCACGATCCCGGGCCGCAGAGCGCAGAGTACTCTCGCGGAGACGCGGTCGGCTTCGGCCCGCAGCGGCACCGCTCCGTGTTTATAGCCCGCGCGGGGCTTTTCCGTGACGTCAGCGCCCCAGGCGGGAGGGGCGGCTCTGCAGCAAACTCCAAGTTGCAGCCGCTTCGCTAAATCAGTTACTCGCAGTCATGTGACTGCTAGCCCCTTTTGAAAAATAACGACAATGCAATCCCAGGCTGGCAGTTTATTTTGTTTTATTTTATTTTACCTGGTGGACGCCGGGAGATGGAAAAATACACCAAGTTAAGTGCCACTTCACCGAGCTTACCGGCAAGGACTTGCGAACTGCCTGGAAAAGGATGGAAGAAGAAGCAGGTTTCAGCTGTGAGCCCGGTTTTACCAAAAACAAACAGACAGACAGACAAGTAACAACAAAAAAAGAAAAGAAAAAGAAAACAGAGATCAGCCAGGGGCGCGGAGACGCCAGCTTCCAGAATGGGGCCGCAGCTACCTTGAGTGGCCAGGATTGTGTTAGCAGCATTTTCTGCAAGGAAAACCAGTCCCTGTCACTTTCTCAATGAAAGGGGGAGGAAGGGGAGCCCTGCGCTACTTTTTTGTTGGCTTTTTCTGACAGGGATCCAGAGAGAACGGACAGGAGAGAGGTGAAGAATAGGGACAAGACCTCGAAAGGGGCAGTTTTGAAAAATAACTTCGTTAGGCTCCACCAGATTGTGCTAAATGTCAGCCCTCCTGCCCTGGGCCAGGATGCTGAGGCTCCTCAAGCAGGGAAAATAATCAGCATTCAAATTAGCAACGTCTCTGTGCCAGGAGCTTGGGCCTGGACATGGAGCCAGACAGTGCTTCCCAGCCATGGGGAGGATCTCTGAGCTGGACACTGGGGCCCATTGTCCATGGAGAATTCCTGTGTGTAAAGGGCACAGGGCAGTAGTAACAACCACTACCACTACCATTTGCTAAGTACCTCTGAGTACCTGTTATCAATAGGTACTGTTAGGCCTCTGCAGTACCTCAATCCTTACACAGTTTGCAAGATGGATATATTGCTACCCCCATTCCATGGAGGAGAAAAATGACACTTGGCCAGAGAGCTTGCCCAAGGTCACACAGCTTGTACAAGTGGCAAGAGTCAAGATTCAAAACCTTCAAAACCTGGTGCGCCTGACTGTTTGCACTGCACCACCAGCTGAAGGATTTCAGTGACTTCCTTCTGGAGACGTGGGCATCCCCCAGATGCTGTGTTTGGAGATGACACTGGCCTTTCCAACACTTCCATCCTCTTTTCCAGCCAGCTTCATCTCTGTGTTGGCTGGTGGCTCCGAAAAGCAGCCAAAGGCACCAGCATCTATTTGAGTGTAGCCAGACTGCTGTGAGTAGAGTCCATTTTATTATCCTGCAGGCAATTACCTGCTTCAGAGACTATCCAAGGTACAGCTGCTGAGAGCTACCAGGCCCTAAGCTGGCAAAGGTGGAATCCACAGACTTAGAGTTCCTTTAGTTCCAGGTGCCCTGACCCCAAACTTCTGCTTATTTTATACATAAGGAAGCTGAAACCCAGAGGCATGACTACCACTGAGTTAGTAGATGGCAGAGCTGCAATTAGAACATGGGTATCATAATGTCCTGGATGGTGCCTTTCACTTCTATCAAGCATTCCTTCTAGGTTTAGCCAGGAAGGGATGACAACAGATACGGGGAAAGAAAGGGAGGGGGGAAATTAAGGGGAGAGAAAGAGAAATCACCAAAGAGCATATTGCTGACTCTACGCTAAAACACAGGTAAAGTAATTTGTGCATTAACCGCATTTCAGAATTATCCATGCTTTTTCCATGCTGAGCCTCCTACTCTGCCAACTGGTCTCAAAAGAAACATTATGTGGGTAAAAATTATGAATTAATCAGACTTTATTAGCATATCATATAGCCTCTCAATTCTAAATTGTCCATTGACAAGAGCCCAATTCTTCACACTAACAAGAACCGAGGTCTATGCCTACTCAATAGTCACTATGAACTATTTTTCACTGGTGTGTGTGAGGCACACAATGAAAACAAACTCTATAAAGATTGGGGAGGAAGGAAGTATTCAGCCCAGTATTGACTGGGTGAGTATAGGCATATTGTGTTTGAATAAAAGAATCTTTCTTCGTAAATTTTCTGTCCCATCAGAAGCCAAATGAGAAAACGACTACTTAGAAAAAGTTTCAAATGAATAACAGTTAAGTTTGAGTGAATATTTAGACAAAAATCATAGTCACACCCGGCAAAAAGCATATGTGAGAGCCAAACCTTATGCAGCACAGTCCCAGTTACCTTGTCCAGGATCCCAGCTCACTGGGACCATCTGAGGGAATGAAACTGGGGGGGCGGGGGTGGGGAGCTGCAATCAGGGCATTTGGACAAGTGGCAAGTTCTTAAGAGGAAAAATTGGCAGAATATTGTAGTTTCTTATTCTATGAATTATCCTCTTCATATTCTTCTGCCAGCATTTCCAGGCTTCCTCGGGTTCTAGGTGACGTGAAGGAGAGTACAGCTAGGACACAGAACTCAAAACAACAAAAACATTTACTGAACTGTATGCCTGCCTTATCTCCATTCATTCTCAGCATCACTGTACTTACCCATGTTTCATGGATGAAGATGTTGAGGAGTGAGGTGAAATAACTTGTCCAAAGCCATAGAGCCAGAAGGTAGTGGAGCTGTGCTCTCCGGGACCTCAGCCCTAACCACTGTTGTATTTAGAGTAGGGGATATACTTCAACCCAGTTCCCATGCTAACCTCACCACAGCCAGCTCCCTAACTCGTCTCAAAAGAGAAGTTTTTACTTGATTGGCCAAAGCCCATGACCTTCACTGGGCCACATTTCACTAATAGGTGAGATTTCTCTCCTTAAAGGCAGTATCCAAGCTCTTCTTTCTCTTTTTTCCAGGCCTCGTGTCCTGAGTGAGAAAGTGAACTTGGGGTTCCTTTAGTTCCCTGACTACAGTCTCTGTCACTGTCACTCTTTCTCTCAACATACAGATCTGAGCCACCAAGTCCCGTGAATTTGTAAAAAAACAAACATCCAAACCTATAGAAAAGTTTGATAAGAATTCATTTGCACCAAGGAAATGTCAGAAAGCAAGATCTCAATGGATTGAGAAAATGCTCTGGAGAATGGCAGTTTTGCAGTTTCTTTTATACATTTAGAGTCCAAGGAGAAGGCGTAAGGAGGTAACTTGAAATCCAATAGTGGTAGAATAAGGAGGGGGGAGGGAGCAAAGCAGGAAAGTCTTTAGGATTGGATGAAAAGCAAAATGGAGAAAAAAATGCTTCTTTTATACATTGGTGGGTACAGAATAGTTAACATTCACAGCACATAGAGATGGTATGTAGGGAACAAGATAACAATGAGGGGCTCTGTCATCTCATGCTCTGGTGCCTGCAGTTGTGTCTCCGAGGGGTCTGGGAAAGAAAATTACTCTAACATTTCAGAGGTATGTTATCTTAGATGCATAGGAACAGTGGACAGGGTTCACACAGGTAAAGACTGACCTTTGCTAAGGAAGCTAGGGGCCTATGGGTAGTCATACCCCACTCTGTGACTGCCTCCTATGGCCCATCTAGGTAGCAATTTGTGATCAGACTGTCCTGTGTGGTTACTTTTGGTCACTGAGCTTGTCAGGCCTGCCACGTAGCCCCTGGGCTTGTCAGGTTTATTACATAGCCCTTTTTTCATTCACAAATTTTGAAAAAGCATGAGACAGAGAAAGGAAAGAGGTGGGTTAGGACATCAGGGACTCACACAACCGTTGATATAATATTACTTTGAATCTCATCCCTTGAAAACTCTAGGCCCAGGGTCTGTACATCTATAATATTAACCCAAAACATTAGAATCACTCACTTAATCTTCAACATGCCACACATGAGGGTCAACATGCTTCATCTATACTGTAGACTCATACAACCAAGTCATATTCATGTAACAGCATGCAGAACGAGGGTCCCTGAAAATAGGAGAAAACCCCCATAAGTCCTTGATTGGAGGAAGGGTTTGATGGTGCAGTGTTTAAGTTACTTTGCATAACAATGGCAAGTTAATAGCTGTGACTTCCTGAAGGGAAGAGTAGGATGAATTGTGTACATGACTGAAACCACTCAGAGATTTATGACATAGCAGGGCCTGGGGGGGTGGGGGGTGTGCAGGGGGCGGGGAAGAGTAGCTTATATTGCACCCATGCAAGAAGCAGGGGGTGGATGCCCACCCCGGATATCCGTGAGTCACTGGGAACTTTCACCCTAAGGATGGCAGCCAAAAGAAGGTAAAAGGTACAGGGGAACTGGCAAAAATGGTGGACACTAACACATCATAGGATCACACAGGAAGTTCCAAGCCAAGCATTAAAATGAGGGCAGGCTGAAAGAGAAGAGGGGAGAAGCTGTGTGGTCTGTAGTGAGAGAGGAGGTACTTCTGCTTCTCTGAAGGATATATGAAGAAGCCATTCTCTTGGGCTGTGTGCCTCCCTGCACTCCACCATGGTCCAGTGTAACACAGCATGTGTTTTTCTGAACCACTATGTGGAGGCTGAGAACAGCGCACCCCAGATCCTGAGGGATGGAGCTGCTGTGAGAGGATGGCAACTGTGAAACCCACAAGTGCACATTTCCAGAGAGGATGGAGACCTGTTTGTGGGACTGGCTTAAGGACAAATAAGGATATGGGGAACTTCTGGGCATGGTTTTGGCTTGTAGCCTTTTGGGAAGCAAGGGAGGCTCTGGGTCTTGTGGGAAAGAAGGGCTCTGAGCAGGAGTGCCCTCCCACGGTCCCCACCCCAAGGTTGGAACCCTGTTAATAAAAACCTGTCTCCTTTAACACTAATTGTTGGGTTACATGTCAAGGCACCAGGTGGCAGAGCCCGGGTTTGCCAGGTTGTATTCACTCATGGCACCAAATCGATGCTACTCAGTGCTAAAGGTGACACCGTCCACGTGTCCTGTTTTCCACCAACACAGAGATGGGTTACAAACTGAGCACTGAATAAGGGATATATTAAATGTTTTTAATTGCATTTAAATGTTTTGCATTTTGATGCCTTCAGGCAAGGCAAGTTCTCCAATTCCCCATAGTCCTCACCACTCACTAAAGCCTGATACTCCAGTCAGCTTCTCTCATCCACATTACCTGCCTAGCCCCAAGTGCATCTGACTTCATAACCCCTGGAAGCGCTGAAAAGCAATGTGGGGGATTTAGCATCAGAAAAACAAGTTCAAACCTAGGCCTTTCCTCTTCTAGGAACGTGACACTAGGGAAGTCACCAACCCCTGGAGACCGTGGCTTTGTTGTTCTGAGGACTAAAGAGCTACTGACAGTGGAAGTGCTTTGTTAACCACAGGGCACTATGTCAGTGCGAATGATTATGATTATGACGCAGGAGCCAAGGATCAGAGCTTGGCCACCTGCCTGGGGTTTTGCTGCCTGTTAAATAAAACTGAAGTTAAATTAATCCAGCAGAATTCGGGACACATGAAGCAGAGGGAGGGAGGGAGGGAGGGAGGGAGGGCAAGAAATGTACTCCTACTGCTGTTCGTAAGAAAAAGTAATTGCAAGAAGAATGAATGGTATAGTTAAGTTCTTTGTAGACAAACAAGGAGCTGGGGTCAAATCCCCAGCACAAAGAATAGGTCTCTACCAGCCACAAAAGTACTGGGGAGGAGCTGGGTGGGAGGCGATGTGCACAAAGTATTGGAGCACAAAGAGAACCACCCACCCCCTCTGGGAAGTCTAAAGAAGGAAAGAATTACTATATGGAAAATCATCGCTTTATAGAAGGGGGAAAAAAAGCTCCAACTGCAAAATCAAGACAGCCCTGATTAAGAGAAAATAAAGACTGAAGAAAAGATGACTAAGAATAACTTCTCAACGTCCAGAGGCCTGTGGAATCCAGTGGACACTCCCTCCAGCTGCAGCCTCTTTTCCGCCAGCCCCAGATTCTCATCAGACTCTTGCTGCACAGATTGAATTTTCCATTGACAAAATGTGTAGCTGTGACCCTTCCCCCACTCCATTAGCCCAGCCTGCTGCAGGCCGTCAGGGATCCTTCTAAAATATTGCAAGGAAGTGCAGAATGCGTCTCAAAAGGCCAAGGGGAACCTCTAGAAGAAAGCAGACATTCTCTGCCTAGGTTCTCCATTCCTTCATTCATTAAACAACAATCACTACTGAGCCTCTACCTTATGCCAGGAGGTGTTCTAAGGGTTGAAGGCAAGGTACTTACGCTCATAGAGCATATGGTCTGGTAGGAAAGAATGCGGGAGAAAAGCGATCACATGTTAACCTGACAAGCTCAGGGGAGGCCTGCAAGGCAGCCTTACAAACTCAGAGAGCTAAAGTAACCAAAAGGGTGGTCTGAAATTAAAACTTATTAACTAAAAGCAGTTCATGGTGGGTAGTCATGTCCTAGGCCAGTATTTTTCTCTAAGAAAGGTCAATCTTAACTAAGCTTGTCTATTTTCATTTTTGCATCTATGATAACACCTTTGGAATGTCAAAGTAACCTCCCTTTTCCCAAACCCCTTGGGCATAAGCTGAGACCATATATACCCTCATGGTTATTGTTATCATGTTAATTGTTGATTATTAACTATCCTTCGCCCACCTATATAAATGAAGTATGTATCTATCATTTTATCTTTTATCCAACCCCAGAGGTTTTCCTGCTTTGCCTTCTCTTGCATCCCCTAACCTATCACCAATGGATTTCATATAACCCCCTTATGGCTCCTCCGTTGATTTTAATGTATAAAATAAGGTGCTAAACTGCCATTCTCTGGAGCATTTCTGAATCAGTTAAGATATTGCTTCCTGGCCATTGCAGTGAGTTTGGCTCAAATAAACTCACCAAAAATTCCCTACAGGTTTGAATGTTTTCACATCAACAAATATAATAAACAAAGTATCATCGTATTTATTCACGCATTCATTCCCTCATTATCTTTAGCATCAGTTTTCTCATCTGGAACAAGGGAATGCTAATACTGGAGAGGGTATGCAAAGTTAGGTTCCAGCACACGCCCACTCAGAAGTCTAACAATACCCCAGAAAGAGTTATTTAAGACAAGGTCCCTGTCCTCAAGGAACATAAAGTCTGGTGTTCTTTTTCCCAGAACCTACTATTGATATGAAGCAAGTGTTCCAGGGATCCAGGGACCCAAATGTCTGCTACTCATTGTGGGCTCTTGGCTCTGTACACAAAAGAACTCACAGATGAACCTGCGTGGAGTCTACAGTGGAAGAGGGTTTACTAGTGAAACAGTGAGACAGAGAGTGGCCACTCCACAGACAGAGCAGCCCCTCCCGAGTGGGATTTACTTCTTTTATTGTGGCTCATTTTGAGGGGTAGGGCATTCAAAAAGAGACAGAATTATTCAGGAATTTTCTAGAAAAAAGGTGGAGACTTCTCAGAAGAGCCTTGCTGGCCATTTTGTGTCCCTACATCGGCTTTCCATTTCAGCTCATGGTGTCACTTAGAATGCTAGTGTGTATTCCAATGAGCATATAATGAGGCTATGGGTCACCATGGGTGAAATTAGTCACCGTGTTGGATTGAGCTGGTCTTCTATCAATTCTAAGCCATAAATCCATTGGAGATTGGTTCACTATTGTCTTCATAGTTCCTGTAGCCTTTATCAGTGACAGTCACTTTGACACATATCCTATCTCAGACATAAGAAACATCCAAACCTGTAGAGAATTTCTATGAGTTCATTTGAGCCAAACTGACAATTACCAGGAAGTGAAATCTTAGCAGATTGAGAAAATGCTCCAGAGAATGGCAGTTTTGCCATTTATTTCATACATTATAATCAAAGGAAGAGGTATAAGGAGAGTTACTTGAAATTCAGTGGTGGCAGATTAGGGAGGTGAAAGAAAGCAAAGTGGGGGAATCTCTGTGATTGGACAAAGAGTGAAATGAAAAGACAAATACTTCTCTTACATTGGTGGTTATAAGACAGTTAGCAATTAACATTTATAGCACATAGAGATGGTATTTGGGTAATAAGATAACAATGAGGGGTTCAGTGGTCTCCTGCAGTAGTGGAAGATTGTGCCCTGAGGGGACTGGAAAAAAGGGGGACCACTCTGACATTCCGAAGGTATGTTATTGTAGATGCAAAAAGACAATAGACAGGCTCAGTTAAGGTAAAGATTGACCTTTGTCAAGGAAGACACTGGCCTCGGACATGACTACCCACATGACTCACTGTGTGGTTACTTTAGGACTCTGAGTTTACAAGGCTGCTGCCTTGCAGGCCTCCCCTGAGCTTGTCGGGTTTAGTATGATGTGGCCCCTTTTTCACCCACACTACCAAATTCACGAGAGGATCATCCATGAGCTGCATTAACACAACTTTAGCCCAATGTATATTTGGTTTCCCAGCCAATACCATGTTTTCCCTGGGGTCCCTTCCTTCAGCAACAGAAAACATAGTGAGGCTATTTAACCCAAGACATCAAAACCACACCGAGTCAAAGGCCTTGATTCAGGCAATTACAGTGATACAAGAATTCTCTGGTGATAAATCTAGACAGGCCCAAAGAAGGAACAGTTGGGTTGAGGACATGACGGTTCACACCTTTCATCCATGACTGTAAGTATTCCTGTTGGCCTGCTATCTTTGTCTAATCTCACATCTTCCTGGTTGACTAGGTCTTATTAAATGACTGGATTGTTTCTCCAACACTTAAAAGCAAGCAAGACTTTTGGTATTGGTAGGATGCATTGAACTTAGCCCTACAATGACTATTATCCAGAATTTTTTTTTTTAAGAAAAATGAATCAAGCCCTTAGCTGATGAAAAGTTATATCTAAGTTACTATAATTTTTAAAAGATTCCTTCAAAATTTAAAATCCGGCAAAAGTCTTCCACTAACAAACATATGCTGTTTTCTCTACATAATCCAGGTATCATTTTAACCCAAAATGGTGCATGTATTGGAGGCAGTAAAGCTAATGGACAGGATAATGATGACGGTGGCTAGCACGTGTGTTGGGCACAGACGTGCCATATCTAACTTAATCCTCACAACAATTCTATGGAGTAGGTACCACTATTCTCCCCACTTTGCAGATATGGAAACAGATTATGGAAAAGGTTACATGGCTTGGAATTGGCAGATTCAGTCTTTCTAACTCTCATCTATCACTCTGGCCCTTGTGATGCGATTTTCCACAGCTCCTAAAGACAGCCATAGCGCTGCTCCCACCCCTGCAGGGAGCAGGAAGAGAGTGAACAGAATTGGGCAATATTACCTTAGCATATGCAGAGGTGGCACAGAGGTCAGCCTCCTTCACACTGGGAGCTGAGTGAACGCAGGCAGTACCTTGTCTCCACCTCTTTATCCAGCTCCTAAGAGTAAGCCTGGCACGCAGCAGGGACTTGATGTTGCTGTTGACTAATAACTGAATAATAAAGAGCATGCACCACCACCACCTCCCTCACAATGGCATCACACTGTGACCCTTCAGCAAGCCATGCCTCCTTCTACAGACCTCCATGCAACGGGCCTCCATCCGAGGCAATGGAGCTGAGTAACCCACAACCATGTGCTGAACCCTCAATGTGTGCAAGGATGTAAGTGAGGTGTTGTGCAGGATACACAGCCAAGAGTACAAGGCCATAGCCCTAAGGAGCTCAGAACGCAGAGAAAGAGGAAGACAGAGCGTGAGCTGATGCAGAAGGTGGTGAGAGAGTATCATAAATGTGAGTGCAGAGAATGAGAAATGGGTACTAGACCACACAGTCTCCTCTGCTGCAGAGGAGCCTTCCCTTCCCACCTGCCTGCCTGGGTCTAGGCTACACGTATCCTAATTCTACTCTCCTGTCCCTTGGGAAGAACTGCACTGGGAAGCACCTCTGCCCTGGTCTCCTCCCCATACATGTTCCTTCCAATGTGGAAGGCGTGACCCTCCTAATTGGTGAGATCAGGGAAAAAACTGAGCATTGGAAATCAGGCCTCCTTCTTGCTCATGGGGGTCAAGCTGCTTTTGGGATGGGTGGCTTCTAGTCCTCGTGGTCCTTCAGGCAGCACACAGCTGTGGTGGAGAGAGGCCTGCAGGTGCTCTCTGTGTAAACAGTGTGGCAGTCACTGTGGATGACCTCCTGGCAGCATTTTCTCCCCTCTTCCCTCTAACAGACGGAGGACCCCCGGTAGTAGAGAATGAAGCAGTCTAAGCCAGGCAAGACAACCTCACTCTCTTTGCCAGGGAGTGGTCTAAATATGAGCATGTCATCCAGGTCTGGCCAATAAAGTGTAGAGGGATGTCTCTTTGAAAGCTCCTAGGAAAGACTTTCCTCACTAATAAAAAGATAGCCCTCTTTGCCATCCTTCACTTCCATCCTCCTGGAAATACAGGTATGAGGATAGCTTCAACCTGGAGCTGCAGCAGCCGCCTTGAGACCACAGGCAACAGGCAGAAAATGAAAAGCAGAGCCTGGATCTTTAATAACATCACTGAGCTGCAGAGAATCCTGGAGGCACCCTCCTCCAGACTTTTTGTCAGATAATAAGCTACCACCCATTAAATTTTCTATCAAATATAACCCAAACTTTCAGACAGACAGGTGAGTTTAATTCTGTAAGGGAAGCAGCGGAAAAACTGAATTTGGTAGGCCACATCATGTTCTCTGATCCAGCACAATCAGCTGTAAAGCTGGTATTTTGATCACCATCTATCTGTCTCTTGAATCTATATCTCAGTGGGTTTAAGACTTTAGAACAGATTGAGGTTTTTCAAACCCCAACTTCTATGTGAAGGTAGAGATCATATCTGATTTATTTACCACTGTACAGCCAGTGTCTCCATGGTGCCAGGCTCAGTTGACATTTAATAATTACTTTGAATGACTGTATAAAGAATGGAATTCCTTCCACCTAGAGTAGTTGAGAACGAGTTCATAGTAGTAATATTTAAGATGAGCCTTTAAATGTAATAATACTCACAACACAAATGAGAAGAGTGTCAAGTTATATTTACTGAAATCTTTCCATATTTCAGGCTCTGTGAATGTGGATTATCTCTTTTAATACTCACAAGTACCCTATGAGCTCTAGGTTCTATTATAATTACCATTTTACAGATGAAGAAACTGAAATGTAAAAAGTTTAATTTGCCCAAAGTCCCAATAACTAGAAAGTAATAAAGATTTTAACTCCAATTTCTGATTCCAGAGAACATGGACTTAATCCAGTAGGCTCTTGGGAGCCATCAATTCTGCAATTCAACTCAATAAACAGATGAAAAACCTATTACATGCCAGGCTCTAGGAATACAGGATTCATAATAGTCCCTGTACAAGATGGTTGGGAAGAAAAACTGAGGAGTTAACAATATTAATAGCTTGCCTCTATTGAGTTGGGTATTTTGCTAAGTGATTTACATGTATCAAATCATCTAATTTTTTTCAACAACACTATCTCATTATTATTAATAGTATCTCCATTTACAAAATAGAAAACTGAGGCATAGAGGTATTAAGTGCCTTTGCCAGGATTACAGCCCAGTGATGGAGCTGTGATTTGTAGCCAATGAACTTGACTTCAGAGCCAGATTCCCCCTATCCAAAACCATCCAAGTGATGTGACAGACATTGTCACAGAGCATGTGTGCAGAACAGTGGGGTAGCCAGAGGGGATGATGAGCTATGCTTGAGTGGGTCAGGGAACACCTCACAGAAGAAACTCCAGCCTGAGTTTCAAAGAATGGAGAGAAATTGGCCAAATGGCATGTGTATGCATTCACACGCCTGTTCTGTGCACGTGCATATGCTGCCACATGGAGAAGGGTCAGGAAGCAGAGAGCATTCTGTTACCCATCCAAAGTCCTTGACCCAATGCTTTGAAAGGCTAAAACTCAAAAACTCAGAGTTGGAAATAAGGAAAGGCTTATGAATCCAGAAGGAGCCAACCAAGAAGACGGGAGACCTAATCCTCAAATCCATCCTAAGGAGGGAAATACGGAGCTCAGACTTCTTTATGTCAAAGGAAGGGGAAGGGGAAACAGGAAGGGCAAGTGGTGATTGACAACTACACACATCTGGGTGCCAGCAGGGGTCTAGGAAGATGATGCTTAGTCCTTTGACCTTAGTTGATGTGATTCTGTTCCCAAGTTCCCTGCAAATGCTTAATAAACAATACATACTTCCCTTATCTCTTCAGGAGAGGCATTCTTCTGGTAAGAAGCTGCCTTAGTAAAACTCAAGCAGCAAGCAGAATTCCTTTAATGATTAGATGTCTACATGCAAAACTAAGCAGAAGCTATGAGCCTGAAGGCCATGGGAACAAAGTGGGATTGAACAAGATGGAGTCAGAGAAACTGAGCATTTCACTCCACTACCATTCCAGTCTTAAAAAATAGCCAACACAAAAGCTCAGGAGTATAGGCATTTAGGGGACTACAAGTCATTTGGGGAGGCTGGAAAGAGGATGGAGTGTTGAGAGATGGCCCAAAATGTGGCCAGGGGGTCCTCTGAATTCTGCACTATAGAGGGACAAGCCTAAAGTTTTGTTTAGTCCAACTGCATGAGCTAAAAATTTCTTTAGGAGCTCAGGTGATGAGAGGGAGGAGAAACCTTTCAAGGTGCAGGAGCAAACAGGAAGCCAGCTGTGTCAGCCTCAGGGCCAAATGGGCACTGGAGCCACGACAGCTCGTACACATCTGCCCTTTCCCATCCACAGGGCAAGAGGCAACACAATTTCAAGACAGAACAGCTCCATAAAATGGAGCAAAGAGGCTCTTAAGGCCCACTGGCTGTGCTCCCCGAGGAAGAGGGGAGGCCTGGGATCCGCTAGAACCAGGGAGACCACCCAAGAGGGACAGCTGCACAGGTGTCCTGCCCAAAACACCCACCTTCTACTCCCCACTTCTACTCTCTCCTCCTCTGTCTCTTCACTCCCCTCCACATCTTTGTCCTTACTCTACATTGTTTTTCTGAGCATCCAAGACATAGCATATATGGTTGGTGCTCAGCCAAGGAATTCTCATCTATACCCTACATGAAACATCACAGCTGGATGGGGAACAGATGTTTCTGCCCATTCAAATTTATATGAAAAATATAAACGTTCTTCTGATAAGTGAAATAAGTATAAGCTTCCGAGAAATTGTGACGTCATCTCCCTTGGGGAATTCAGCCGGCGTGATACATAACCCAGGGGCAACTGAGCTTGCCATTTTTCTCTCAAAATTAAAGCCTAGTCTGGGGCAGAGAAAAGAAATTCCCTGCGAATGACACATAGACCCAATATTCTTATCTATATTTCCCACATGAGGGATTCACACCTTGAGGATTAAGAAATTGCGGAGTTGAAAATACTTTCATCGTAATTAATACCCTAAAGAATTTTATTAGGCATCTATCCATTTGCATGCTTAGATGATATAATTTACTACATGGTTGGGTTTCAGGTTTTATATATATATTTTTTTTGCACCTTCAAATTGCCATCGAGAAAAGCAATTTATTCTGTCTTTCACTCAATAAATTTTGATGGAAGGCCTATTAGGTACTGGGCCAGGTGCTAGGCTCCAGGGTAAACAAATGAAAGGAGCACAATCCTTGCCCTCCACAAACTCACAATCACTGAACCCACATTTTGCACTGAAGTGCCTGTTCATCAAGAAGGCTAACCCCATCAGCGTGGATGGGCAGGATCATAGACTTTAAATGGGGAAAGAAGGAACTCTGAGCCTAAGAAATTGAGCAGGGGCTCCCCATTCCTACTGCACCAAGCCAGCCCCTACCTTCCATGAGCACAGCCATATACAGAACAAAGGTAATGAGAAGAGAAAACAGCAGAAGTAGCCTCAAACAGAAATCAGCATTTGGTGTTTGAAGATCTAACTCCATTCGTTCCATTATGTCAGATTCTTCAGGTATATTTGTTTGCTAGTCCCTTCTAGACTGCAAGAAAATAGGAATGCTCAGCTGGGAGCTTAGTGGAAGACAGGAAAGAAGCCATGTTGACAGCTGCCCTGCTGGGCTTCATGGAGCACAATTTCATACAGGTTACTGCACCAGCTCTGTGTTCATGGAGACTCTTCATGGCAAACGCTGGGGGCACTACCTTAAGCCACCTTAATAAAAAAAAAAAGTGGTGATAGATATTATAAAAACCTAGGTATCTCAAGGCACTGAGGGACTTCTCTGAGGGCTCAGAGACAGGAAATGGAAATCAGAAACCAAGACTCTTGCACTGTCTCTCTCCCTCTCTCCACATGGCTTCTCCATGTCTGCTTCTTGAAGCCCATCTGTCTCTTTTCTCTCCACACACCAGCTTTGCCTTCTCACCCATAGCTTTATGCATCTTTTCTCCCACTACAGGCAGAGACAATCTCTCAGACACAATTCCAAAGTCCCAAAAAAGAGCATCTGACTGGGTCAGCTTGGATGAAACTGCCATCCTTGGTTCGGTCAGCCGAGGCCTGGAAGGTGGACTATATAGCACAACCATGGCTGCCTCTAAGAAGCCTTAATAGCGTGAAAGAAGGGCATTCCCAGATGAAAGGGGTTGCTGTGAACTAAGCAACACCACAAAAGGTGCTTACTAACCTTTGGGTATCTTGTCATCTCTCCACAGAAGGCTCTGCTTGCTCCCCATGCTGGGGCACTGCTTTACGGTGACTCAGGAACTGACAGTCTCTACTATATTCTCTGCCTCATGGCTTCTGCTTACCTATAGCTACAACTGTTTCTACTTACTGCCTGTCTCCATGTCTCTGCTTCTGGGCCACTTCACTGTCAGCATCTCTCTAAGTGAATGTAATTCACTCCCCCCAAATGTAGATTGGATTGGATCTCAACTGACCTGTAGCCCTCTTTGGATCAGCCGTTAATCCATCAGATCATCAGTCCCTGGTCCTATCAACTGTGGCCAAGGTTGTTGGGTTATGCGGCTACAGAACAGAAAAGAAACCAAGAATAAAGAACTGTCTGCTTCTGCTTTTCCTAGAAGAGAGCTATGTCCTGGCATTCTTCCTCAAAAGGTACAATGAGCTTCGACTCAGACCATGAAAGACCTGTTCTATCTCCAAATACTCTTTGGCCATAAAATGAGCTGCTTGGGAATCTCCATGAGCATTTTAAATTTTCAAATAACTAGTTTAGCATTTCTTATATATTTACTAAAATTACTACCGTACTATTCAGTATACTATTGTATCCTCAACTGGTATTTCAATAAGCCTTATACTCTTCAATTATCAGCTTCTGAGAATCTTAAGGTAAAAAGGGCAAGCAATTGATAGATTAAAAGAAAAAACTCCTCACTACCACAAAATTATTAAGACTGCTATAGTACTTCTTGGTGACTAAGATCTTATGATCTTGGTGATAAGATTGTAATTCTTCTTGTAAAATCCTCTGTAAAATGCTTATTTAAACAAGTAGACACAAGCAGTATCTCTCTCTCCTGCTCTGTACTGGGAAGCATGAGGTAATTAACATTAAATGTCAAAATGTTTCAACTCTTCCCATAAATGAGGGGGAAAAGTAATACACAAAAATGAAGTAAGAGGAAAAAATGTCACTGAGAACAAAAAAGTATATCACTGGGAACCAATGGGAGTTTTAGAGAGACACATACATCATGTTACACAAAATGTGTAGGGTCTTACAAAAGAAACTAAATATTTTGATCTCCTAGATACAAGCCTGGCTTCCAATTCATTTATGGCCTAACGCATCCAGTCACTGGGAAGCACCTCCCTTATACCAGCGATCTTCAACATTTTTCTTCCCATGGTACACATAAACTAATTACTACAATTCTGCAGCAGACCAAAAAATATATTGTAGCTTTTGCTGATCTGACCAAAACAAAATAGGTACAATTTTAATTCATTCACACTGGGCGGCTAATATTGTGTTGGCAGCTGTCATTTTTTTATGACAACCCTTTTCTCCACATCCTCTCCAGCAATCCTATTGCTGGGAACATATCCTAAGAACCCCGAAACACCAATTCAAAAGAACACACACATGCCTATGTTCATAGCAGCGTTGTTTACAGTAGCTGATCAGTAGCTGAGTGGATAAAAAAAAGCTGTATATTTACACAGTGGAATACTGCACAGCCGTAAAAAAGAATTAACTCTTATCTTTTGTGACAGCGTGGATGAACCAGGAGATTATTATGCTAAGTGAAATAAGCCCATCAGAGAAAGACAAATACCATATGATCTCACTTATATGTGGAATCTAATGAACAGAATAAACTGACAAACAAAATAGGAACAGAGGCAGGGACACATGGAACAGACTACTAGCTGTCAGAGGGGAGGGGCTGGAAGGGACAGGATGAAAGAAGGTGAAGGGATTAGCTAAAGAACACGTGTGCATAGCTCATAGACACAGACGACAGTGTGGTGCTGGCCAGAGGGAAGCAGGGGTAGGGGCTAGCGGGATGTGGGAAAAGGGGGGTGGGGAATGGAGACATCTGTAATAGTGTCAACAACAAAAATAAAATTTAAAAAAAGGCAGGAGGGGTGGCTGTTGGGTAGATAACCACATTGTCTAATAGCCTAAACTTTTATTTTAGAATAGTGTTTCTCAAAGTCCACGGATCTAGTGGTCTGATTAATATAAACATATACTGGGGCCCCACTCAGACCTAAACTCACAGACGCTCCAGTACGAGGTGTGGGAACTTGTGTTTTAACAAGCTAAAATCTGGTTTCGAGATCCCATAGGCTTCAGATGATTGTAAGAGTTGATTCAACAGCGCTGACCCTTCGGAACAATAGCTTCCATTGATACAATATTTACAAAGTGTTATTTAAAATAGTACCTTTACGGAGACTAGGTGAAGAAAACTAAGGCATTTTTCTGATATTGGAACCAAGTCTCCAGGGGCCTCTGAAAGTCACACACTAGTAAGTGAGAAGGCCAGGGTTAAAATCTTCAGTTTTCTGATTTCGATTTTTTTTAAGCTATTGTAAGCTCCCCCCGTTTCCTAAAGCTAAAATTTTATTCAGAAATAAATTAAAAAATTGGAAAGGTTATCAAGATAGAGAGAACCTAATCTTTTGAAAATGTAAAAGGTGAGGGAAGAAAGTTGTCCTTAAAATTGAGAATCCAGGCAAGCACAAAAGTCCAGGGAGAAGGTGAACAGAGAGCTCTGTCAGCAACAAGCTCAGCCCAGCTGGCAGAGAGCAGCTGACACACGATGGCACCTTGTGCCTGGATTTATTGAGTGCCAGCTGATGAAATGTGGAGCATCAAATAAATAGTAAGTCTTCCTTACATCCTGAGCAAGGAAAATTCTAGGGTTTCCCACCTAACTTTCAACAAATGTGAATTATTTTCCAAGAACAAGAAAGCCCTTAAAATCCAATGTCCATGGAAATATTCAAAGAAATGAAGAGATTAATCGATATATTAAGACTTCTGATACAAGACGGTAGGGCAGGCAGACCTTTCATTCCTCTCCTTACTAAAATCACATTCACATGTCAGGAAAGAAGGAAAAAAGGAAATTTGTCACATAAAGGAAGCCTTCAATAGGTCAGAAAATTGTTACATTTCTAGAAATAAAGACAGCAGATGAAATTGTGCTAGCAGATAAGACAGAGAAGAAGCAGCAAGATCCCAAAAGGCGCAGCAAAGAAAGCTGTAGCTAAGGTTGGAACCATTTTGGAGCACTTTGAGTTCAAGGTCAGCAGGGCCAGAGTGGAAGGGGGACGTAGTGCAGAAATCAGCATGATGACCTGAAGGTCTACCACTGGAACAGTTGGTTAGCTAGGAACATCCCCACTTTTACATTTGGAAAACAACTGTCGGCTGGAGGACTACTTCACAAAAACACAAGATACACGTACTAAAGAGAGAGAATGAGCCCTTCAGGGAAGATCAAATTTGCTGGTTCATGTGCTGGAACCCGCAATGGGTAGCCATCATTTTGCCTGCTCTCCATTCATTCCTCTTTCTTCTAGAACCCTGATCTTGCTTTGGGAAACCACTCATCGTGCATTGGGCTGGTCAATCAAGGAACTCTGGACCAAGCTGCCTTCCTCTCTGAGCCAAGGGGTGGACACCTGACCTACATGAGGCAAATCAAATCATCTCTCAAAGACTAAACGACACTCAAGTTTTTCCTACTACCAGGAGAAACTTGGTTCTATCAACAGATGCTTGTTGGCACTGATTCAACACCAACAGGAATCCCCAGCTTGGGGTGTGGTGAAGGACACTTTATTCAGTGCAAACAGCTCAACTGTGATACAGCATGACTGTGAGGACAGCACAGCTGTGGAAAAGCTTAATAGTATTCCAGCTCAATTATGAAGCAACAAGGCTGTAAAACATCGGGGCTGTGAAACAGCACAGCTGTGAAGAGACCCTGGGGGCACTCAGCCCTGGGGCCGGACCCCTTTCCTGTCAGACAGCTTTGCTCTGCTCTGGTGTGCTCCACCTACCCCAGTGAGACATCTTTGGTGTTTCAACTAGGGAAACACAATCTTCTATGAAAAGGGAAAATGCACTCCCAGAGCCAGAGGGGAGCTGACTTACACAGACAGAAGTCCCTGCCCCTGGTCATTAATTGGTCCATCCTCACAGTTTGATTGGTCCAAAAAGCACTGTCAGAATGGAGCTGCTCTGATTGGTCAGTGAAGATGCTCATTGCGGGGATATAGCTGCACAGCTCCAGTTGGACAGAGACAGTCTCATTCCTATTGGCTGAAACATGATTTTAGGATCCCCTTTAGGAGGGCTGGCTCAGATGGCAGAAACACAGTGTAGGCAGGTAGCTCAGTGCAGGAGGCAGGCAGGTTTCTCACTGAAATGCAGTTTGCATGAGAGGCCACTGTCTAAAAATGCTTCTAGGCTCTGCTTTTAAATTTGAGCCCGGTCCACCATGAAAAACCTTTCTCCATAGATTTCTTCTTTCTCAGGGTCCACAGTTCCTAAACCTTGGTCCTTGTCTGGAGGTAAAGCCTCAGAAATGACCTGGTTCCTGTGGGTGCTCGCTCCTGTCCGCCCCTGATCCTGGTTCTTCCACTTTACCCTAGAGTCTAGAGTCCAGGGTAAAGTCCAGGGGTGTCAAACTCATTTTCACCACGAGCCACATCAGCCTCGCGGTTGCCTTCAAAGGGCCGAATGTAATTTCAACTCCTTAATAGTTAAGGAGTAGTTACATTTATACTGTCCTAAAATTATTTCGGCCCTTTGAAGGCAACTGCGAGGCTGATGTGACCCCCAGTGAAAATGAGTTTGACACCCCTGCCCTAGACTTTATATGCTACCCCATATCTTTTCTATGTTTCCCTTGCATGTAGATAACCATGACTAATACATAAACCCAGAACCCAGCCTTTCTCGGTTAGCATTTGCCTCCTCACCCATCCACCCTACAGCAAAGGCTTCCAGTCCGCACACACTTGTTTCAGGCTGGCGATGAGAGCTTCCATTGAAAGGAGCCACAGACCTACACAACGGTGGGAAACCGAAGCACAAAATAGAAGAAGCTTGATGACCAAACATCCGACCTCAAAGGAAAAAAATGATTAAGTAACAAGAAGACAACCTTAAAATAATTTTAATCAGTATGCCTAGAGAGATTTAAGACAAGAATTCCTAAAAAAAAAACCTAGAGCAGGCTTCTGCAGGAAAAGAAACAATTAGAAATAAATTTTAAAAATTTAAGGTATTAGAAAGATGATAAGAACAAGTCACAGAGACCTCCTGGAAGATAAAGCACAAGTCAAAGAAGTGGAAAATATAAGCAAAATGTTGTCAGACTTGAGGACTTACCCAGGAATTATCCTCCATATGAATTTAAGAAAGGAAAAAGTGAAGATACAGGAGTGGAAAACAGAAAATAACAGAAGGAAATTCTCCGAGCTGAAGAATGATATATGGCCACAGATTAAAAGGACTCAGCAAGTCCTGAACAGAGAAATAAAAAAGACCCACACATCATTGCGAATTTCTGAGCACCAAGGACAAAGGGGAGATCCTTTTCTCCTGAGACCCCAAAAAACAGCTTACTATAAAAAAATAAGAATTAGATTGATGTCACCTGTCAGCAACAATAGATGTTAGAAAATAGTTTTCAAAGTTCTAAGGGAAAAATTATTTTGAACCTAATATTCTGTACATAGCTAAAATCTCAGTAAAGGGTGAGGTAAAAATAATATTGTCTGTCATGCAAAAACTCAATAAAAAAAAAGACCTCCTAGACAATCTTTTTGGAAATTAAATTTTTAAAAAAGTAACCAGTAAATCAAAATGACAAAAAAGGAATTCAGAAAAAAAAAAGGAAAAGGAAAATAATGGAGCACAGCAAACAGAGGACCTAACCCAATAGATCAATTAAAAAAAAAAAATGCCCAGGAGAACAGTTGTACAGAAGCTTAGGAAGCAATCAGTGGTCCCAAATTAAAACAATAAATCCAAGAGCTCAAAGAATAAGGCTTCAAAAAGAAATGAAGCCACATTAATAGTCTGATTAAGCAGCTCAATGTCTTGGTGATAATGTGAAGTTATATGTTTCTTTTGTCCACAAACAAAAAACAGAAAATGAGGGTGGCGTGGGGGAACAAGGAGGGCATGAAAGTAAAATTTAAAAAGGCATAACTCAAATACAAAGCTAATTGAAATATAGGGTAATTTTGAGCCATTGTGGAAAAAAAATTAATTTGACCTTGATGTTTAGAACAACTTTATGAAGCTCAGTTTTTGTGACATATTTCCTTTCTTTTTTTCTTTTTTTTTAAGACTTTATTTATTTTTAGAGAGAGGGGAAGGGAGGGGGGTGGAGAGAAACATGGATCTGAGAGAGAAACACTGATTGATTTCCTCTTGCAGGAGCCCTGACTGAGGACTGAACCCACAACATAGGCATGTGCCCTGACAGGGAATCAATCCAGTGACCCTTCGCTTTGCAGGACAACACCCACCCAACTGAGCCACACTGGTCAGGTCTGACTACATTTCCTTTCAACTGCACATCAGTGTTCTACACAAAATCATATTTACATGAATCAAAATATTATACACTTTTTAAGAATATTTTATTTATTTATTTTTTTAGAGAGAGGGGAAGGGAGGGAGAAAGAGAGGGAGAGAAACATCAATGTGTGGTTGCCTCTTGCGCAGCCCCCCCTGGGGACCTGGCTGCAACCCAGGCATGTGCCCTGACTGGGAATCGAACTTGTGACCCTTTTGTTTGCAGGCTGGCACCCAGTCCACTGAGCCACACCAGCCAGTGCTAAAATATTGTGAACACTTTTCACTAGTGTCCCATTCTATTGTAAAGAAAGACATAGGAAACCCACTAAACAAAAGTATAGCTTCTTTGAGAACAATACCTATGAGAACAACACCAACTTAACCACCACTCAGCTCAAGGAATAAAACTTTACAACCACCACAGAAACCCCTTCGTCTCTCCACCCAGATCTCAACACTCCTGGCGATCATAAGTAATCATTTCCTTGGCTTCTTAACCATTTTATCACACAAATGTGCATCCGTAAACATTATAGTTTCATCTTGATAATTTGTAAAATTTTTAAGGGATTTTTACATTTATATTTTAAATTTAGAAAGGTTTCCCCTCCACTCCTTTCTTTTTCTTGCCCTGTCTATTGAAGAACATATAGTCAGGACTTCACTGAATGCAAACTCATGCTGTTCATCTCTGTAATCCTGCAAATGGGCACCTGGATCCAGAGACCGGCTCGCGCAAGACTGTAGAAGGTGATGTATTCTTTCTTTTTTTCTTTCTTTTTGTCCTTTCTTTCTTTGTAACACCTGACAGGGAAGGTGTTCCTTCAATTGAGTTGCCTATTCTGGATATTCCATATAAATGGAATTAAACAATATGTAGTCTTTTGTGACTGGCTTCTTACATAATGTGTTCTAAGGCGGTGATGTATTCTTTCATCAGGAGACACAAAAAACCCAGATTTCACTCTCTTTTGATATCAAAGGATGTTGGGGGTCTAAGCCTGGAGCTATTAATACATCAATGATTGCAAAATGGTGATCTGATTTTGTCCTTTTTTCAATTTATCAGCTTTAATATATACATAAAGAACTTCTATCCCTCTCCTACTACATGGTTTCCCAGCAGCGCAGTGCTAACACAGCGAGCAGGATAAATGCTTGATTTATCCTTGTCCTTTGCAAGTTTTCAACAAAGGGTATTCCTCTATCACCTTCCAATAGTTATCAGTGACATTTAAATATGTACATTTGTAAATTAAGAAACCTTGGATTTAAATATATTTGACAGGTTTCGGTTAATTTCATCTAGCAATCTTTTTCAAGCTCAAATCATACTTCTTTGGCCGGAGGGAGCCTAGTCAAGCAGGCTCCTGCGTGCTTCTGACACATCTCCCAATAACAGTGATGACACTGTGCCGCCAATATTGAAAACAGTTAAAAATTGTTTGCTTATGCTCTCTCACTCTGACCCTGTTCTTGTTGTTGTTTTTTAATATATTTTTCAATTGCAGTTGACATTATATTTGTTTTAGATGTGCAACGTAGTGATTAGACATTTATGTACCTTATGAAGTGATCAGCCCAGCAAGTCTAGTACCCATCAGTGGTGTCCAAACTTTTGGCATCTCTGGGCCACACTGGAAGAAGAAGAGTTGTCTTGGGCCACACATTAAATACGTAAACACTAACGGAACTGATGAGCAAAAAAAAAAAAATTTAAGTAAATTTACAATTTTGTGTTGGGCTGCATTCATAGCCATTCTGGGCTGCATGCAGCCCATGGGCTGCAGGTTGGACACCCATAGTTATTACAATATTATTGACTATATTCCCTTTGCTGTATCATGACTATTACATCACTGTGACTATTTTTATAACTGGCAATTTGTACTTCATAATTCCCTTCACTTTTTTACCAATCCTAACCCACTTCCCATCTGGAAACCATCAATTTGTTGTCTGTATCAATGAGTTTGTTTCTGTTTTGCTTTTAAGATTCTACATATAAGTGAAATCATATAGTATTTGTCTTTAGTCTTTCTCTGTCTGATTTATGTCACTTAGCATAATGTCCTCAAGGTCTATCCAGGATTTTGCAAATGACAAGATTTTATTCTTTTTCATGGCTGAGTAGTATTCCATTATATTTATATATGTCACTTTATCACTATATATATATATATATATATATATATATATATATATATATATATATACACACACACACATCACTTTATATATTCATCCATCAATGAACATTGAGATTGTTTCCGTATCTTGGCTATTGTAAATAATGCTGAACATAGGGGTGCATATATCTTCAGATTAGTATTTTGGATTTCTTTGGATAAACACTCAGAGGTGAAATAGCTGGATCATATGGTATTTTTATTTTTAGATTTTTTGAGGAATCTTTAAATTGTTTCTCATAGTGGCTGCACTAATTTATATTCCCACCAACAGTGTACGAGGGTTCTCTTTTCTCTACATTCTCACCAGCACTTGATCTTCGTTGATTTATTGGTGATAGCCATTTTGACAGATGTGATGTGCTATCTCATTGTGGTTTTAATTGCATTTCCATGATGATTAGTGATGCTGAGCATCTTTTCATGTCTATTGACCATCTGTACATCTTCTTCAGAGAAATTTCTATTCAAGTCTGCTGCTCACTTTTTAATTGGATGGTTTGTTTGTTTTGGTGTTAAATTGCATGAGTTCTTTACATATATTGGGTACTAAACCCCTTATCAGATGTATGATTTTCAAATATCTTCTCCTATTCAATAGGTTGCCTTTTCATTTTGTTGATGGTCTTCTGTGTTGTGCAGATGGTTTTTAGTTTGATGTAGTCCCAATTGTTTATTTTTGTCTGTGTTTTCATTACCTTCAAAGTCAGATCCAAAAAAAAAAACATTGCTAAGACTGAGGTCAAGGAGCTTACTGCCTATGTTTTCTTCCAGTAATATTATGATTTCTGGTCTTAAATTAAAGTCTTTAATCTATTTTAAGTTAACTTTTGTGTAAGGTGTAAGATAGGGACCCAGTTTCATTCTTTTGCATGTATCTATCTAATTTCCCCAACATCATTTATTGAAGAAACTGTCTTTTCCTCATTTTATATTTTTTATTTGTCATAAATTAGTTTTATGTGTATGTGTGGATTTATTTCTGGGTTCTCTATTCTAGTCCATTGATTTGTGCATTTGTTTTTATGCCAGTACCATAATGTTTTGATTACTATAGTTTAGTAGTATTCTTTGAAATTGAGGAGCATGATAGCTCCAGCTTTGTTCTTCTTTCTCAATATTACTTTGGCTATTCAAGATTTTTTGTGATTCCATACAAATTTTAGAATTATTTGTTCTAGTTCTATGAAAAACAACATTGAAATTTTGATAAGGATTGCAAAGTGTCTGTAGATTGCTTTGGGTGGAATAGCCATTTTAACAATATTAATTCTTCCAGTCATTGAGCATGAAATATCTTTTGATTTTTTGTGTGTCTCTTCACTTTCTTTCATCCATGTCATAGTTTTCAGGAAACAGGTATTTCACCTCCTTGG